>JAQGBF010000278.1:0-10016 GCA_034698245.1 Schendyla nemorensis | reverse complement strand
TAGGATGCATATATGGCTTTTTGGAAGTTACTAATCGCACTTTGACTTCTTCTGTTGAAGAACGTCACTTCGCAGTGAAAAGCCTAGTATGCACTTCACTTTTCACAGTGAAAGCTGGCCGTGCAGTGAAATCCCATTTTTGGAGGTGGCTTTTAACACTGGAATTTCACGTCCCGCAGCCATGATTTCACAGTGAAAACAGGAACTGCAATCAAGGAAAAACATGCTAGGCTTTATCATGTAATGGAAAACATACAGATACACATAACTGATTCTTGAGAGTTTTACTTCTAAAGTCTGTATATGCACTTCCACTTTTCACTGCGAAAAAGTGGATGTGAAGTGGAGTTTCATAGTTAGACATGGCTTCAAACAATGGGTATTCACTTCAAATACACTTTTTCACAGTGAAAAGTGGAAGGATACAAGCGGAAGTGCATATATATTAGGCTAAAAAGCACAAAAAGCTTGAACATATATTAATCTTTGGATTCATAGTTTTCTACAAGAAAATGTTGTGAAATTGAAAATTAGATCAAAGGTCATGTAATAATAATTATTCATCACTCAGTCCTAAAATCAAATTCATTGTACCACTAAGATAACTGTCTTAATACATCAGGTGCCAGTGTTTGCATATTAGCACTGGATTTAAATCTAGTTAGGGGTACTGGGAAATTTTCTAACAAGAAAAAATGTGAAAGTGGCATTTTTCCAGAAGAGACGAATCATACTTTTATACCAACACACAAAAGAATGACAAGTATGTCCAGTATGACGAAAGGTCGGAGTAAAGGACATATATTTCTAAGCGTTGTCATTTGAGCAGTGAGTAGCAGAAATAGTCAGACGATGAACTCCAAATTTAACTATACAGTACCTTCTTCCACTTCTTCTCCGATATACTATCAAGTTTAATAATTTTTTTTGCCATCAAAACACGTGTCATTCATTAAAGGGAATAAGGTACTAGTTCAGATAATTACTATACTGGACATTTTTATGATGTGTTTTCAGCAGATTCCAGAACCTAACTGTACCACCTTGATTTGGTCATCAATAAAAGCTGTCTTCTTACATTTCTATGTATGGGTTAGAGCAAACTCTAACTGCGGCCCGCCCGAGGTTCCGTAGAAAAGGCTCGAGGGGCAGAGCCCCGAGAGCTTTTTTTATAGAACGAGGGTGGTGCCACAGTTAGCGTGGGCTCTAACGGATTTAGTGTTGGAGACCACCGTCAGCAGAGGCCTCCACACATACACAAATCCATGGTTGCTGTACCCTACTGCATTACCAGCATGAAACGACGCATGAAAGCCATGAAATCTGTTTTTGAAAGTATAGTTTGTGATGTTATGTTTTAGTTTTGGACAGTTTGGTGGTAGGTTTGGAAAGGTATATTAAGGTAGTTTTGCGATGAGTTTGCTTGGTGGTGTTTTGTGACGGGTTTGGTAGGGTTTTTGAGTTTTGGTAGGATTTTTAAGGCGATTTTGGTTTTTGTTTTTTTTTATTCAAAGGTTTGAGAGATTTTGGGATAAGTTTGGGGCGGTTTTGGGTGGCATCTTGGATGGGTTTGGGGATATAGTCTTTTGTGTCGAGAGGTCTTGGGGATTTCTGGGTGGTTTTTGGTGGTTCAGGATCATGATTTGTTTCGGGAAGGGTTTCAGGCGTTTTGTGGGGTGGGGTTGTAAGATAAAATTTTATTTATCTATTTTTTTAATTTTTTGTATTGGAAGTTTATAGACTTTTGAAAAACTTTTAGGCAGTGTGGTTTTTTGTTTGGGAATTTTGGTAGATGTTGATGTTGTTTTAGGCTAGTTTTTGTTGTGATGAAGATGGTTTGAAATTAGGCATGGTTTAGATAATTGTAATATATTTTTTTAATATTTTATGTAAAGTATTTATTGCAGATAACCTTAGTCTAGTGTAGTTTTGTGTGCATTTTTTTAGTGATGTTTTAGGGTAATATGGGAATTGTGGAGTTTTAAAAAGCTATGGTTTGTAAGGTAATTCAGGTTTTACAATTGGCCTATGCACTACGTATGCTCTAAGTATGTGTGTACTTAGAGCATACTTACAGTAGCAGTCTCACAAGCTCTGATTAGCTGGGACCATTATACAGTAGCTTGGTGAAAACCATGAAACACTAACTACATCTACATGTTAATAAGTAAGTTGCACACCTGCAAAAATAAAAGACTTTTTCTTATTGTGTCGCTAGGTTCTCTATTCAGTCCCTTACAATAACTAATCCCTAGTATTCCTGGCATGATCAGACCCATGACACTTTAAGAATAGTTACAGTGACCAAATGTTTGTTTTTTATTTATGGATCGATCATGCCAGGAATACAAGGGTCCTTAGGCTGGAAAGAAAACTGACACAATACTAAACTAATAAAGTTTTTATGCTCCGGGTGTACCTGGTACTTCACTAACTTGGAGTCCGATTCCCTAATAACAAGAACCTACTCTTCATCTCAACACCCCAAACCCAATCCATCTTAATCCCAATACAACCCCCCCCCCCCACCACCAAACATGCAAATATATAAAAGCACACCATCTGTTCCACAAACACAAATTTCTTCAGCTAACTCTCCCCTTAACACATCTCACCCTTCCCTTCCCTTCTCATCCCTTTCCCATTCTCTTTCTTTCCTTCTTTCTTTCTTTCCTCCCTCAAACAACAAACTCTCTTCTTTCTCCTTCCAATTGAAAAGAAATTTGCTTGGGCCTGTCAACACACTCTCTCAGTGACAAGTGAGAACTGGTGGATGTAGGTGGCTATGGTAAGGGGGATGGGGGAGAGGGTGGGCTTCACTGTGCTGGAACAATTGTGTTAATTTTTGTTTTGTTTTGTCTTGAGTAATTAAAAACAGCAGCACCTCATTTCCTAAGCGTGGTGTGGCTGTCAAGAGGAGAATCCCCCCACCCTTCCTTTCCATTCCACCCCCACACACTTATTTTACTCTAGCTGTTGTCAAAATAAAAGGGGTTGGTGTTGGTGGCTCACTTTTATTGAATTCAACGGAGCGAAAATCTGTGTGACAAGCTTTGTTTTGCAACATTGTAATAATTGTTGTTGTTGTTATCTAGATTCCTGGCAGAAATTCTTTCTAAACTCTATCCCAGCCTTTTTATTTATCTAATTTATTTATTCGCAATTTTTTTTACGACGACGTTTTCGAAAACGTCGTTGTTTGTTGCTGCGTCGGTAAACTTTATTTTGTTGTTGTTTGTTTTTATTTTTCTGGGGGAAATGAGTTGATAAGAAAGAAAAATCATAATCAGAAATTTTGTGGGAAGTTGTTTGTTTACAAATCAAAGTGAATTAAGATAAGTCCGCAAACAAATGATTTGTGTGGAAAAGTTCCACCGCTAAAATGATTTGCTGATCACAATTGTTTAAGGAGGGGGTTTAGGGGATGGAAGATGGGTGGGTTCTTAAGAAAAACAGGAAAAAAGGAGAAATAAAAGAGGAGAGAGAGTCTCGATTAATTATTATTCTAGCAAGTCTGGCTTGTCATGCACACATCTCTTATTGAATAAAAGAGAGAGAAGGGAATGGAAAATTGCTTTTGACTCATCCTCCTCATTCCTCCCTGGGTTGCAGCTTGCATCCCTGATTCATCATCAACAACTGCCAATGATTGGATTATTTGCATAAAAGAAAAACAAATGGAAATAAATATAAGAGATGGTGATAAAGGCTGAAGGATTGTTTGATGGAATTTCACAAGTGAGATGTTCTTTTGGTGATTGTGCTCTGATGATATTTAGATGTTTGGGGGTTTGTAGAGATGCCGAAAACATTTCAAAGTGTTGATAAACTAATTCAAAACTTAGCCAGAAATCTTTTTTGCGTACTTGCTATACTAAGAGTGAGGATATGATCAGATTAATTATGGCCGCCACCTGGCCGCATCACATCCAGTTAAGTTGAGTTAAGTGTTAAATGCATTATTACAAGAAAGTAGTTCCTGAACTACTTTACTATTGCGCCTAACATATGCTATTAATGTGAAGCGGCCAGGTGGCGGCCATATTTAATCTGATTATATCCTCACTCTTAGTATACTATACAATCAAGAAGTCTCAAAGTCTCTATGGAACAGTCCAAACAATCACTGCAGCAAACTGCCACCTAGCGCCACCCAACTCCACTTCCCAAAAAGAAAACACTTACTACCTCCACAGACAAAACCTCTTATAAAAAAACCACCTCCCAATACCCTGACCTTCTTCATTCATCAGCAGCAGTTACCATTCCCACCACGCGCATCTCTTTAACCCTAATTCCGCACTCATCACACAAACAACAGAAAAGACAACTCCAAACTTGACCAGAATAATGAAAGTTCTAAATAAAGGAAATAAATTTCTATGCGTTGTCATTTGAGCAGTGAGTAACAGAAATAGACGATGAACCCCAAATTTAAATACAGTAACTCTTGCATACTTCATAAGTTGTCAAATTTAATAAGTTTTTTTGCCATCAAAACACATGTCATTTAATAATGGTAATATGGTAGTGGTTCAGATTCAGGAACAATTACTACTGGGCTTTTTTATGATGATTCATCACTCAGCAGATCCCATAATCCTACTGTGCCACCTTGATTTGGTCATCAATAAAAGCTCTGTTTTTACATTTCTACCTACATTTACCTGTTGCAATTAATGAGTTGCACACCTGCAAACATAAAAGACTTTATCTTAATGTGTCGCTAGGAGTTCTCTACAGTCCCTTATAATAACTAATCCTTTGTATTCCTGGCATGATCGATCCATGACACTTGAAGAATAGTTACAGTGACCTGATGTTTGTTTTTTATTCATGGATCAATCATGCCAGGAATACAAGTGTCCTTAGACTGGAAAGAAAACTTAGCGACACAATACTAAACTAAGAAAGTTTTTTATGCTTGCGGGTGTACCTGGTACTTCACTAACTTGTAGTCTAAGATTCCCTAATAATAAGAACTTACTCTACATCCAAAACCAAACCCATCTCAATCCCAATACAACACCTCAATCCCCCATTCCACCAAACATGCAAATATAAAAGCGCACCATCTGTTCCACAAACACAAATTTCTTCAGCTAACTCTCCCCTTAACACATCTCACCCTTCCTTTCCCTTCTCATCCCTTTCCCATTCTCTTTCTTTCCTTCTTTCTTTCTTTCCTCCCTCAAACAACAAACTCTCTTCTTTCTCCTTCCAATTGAAAAGAAATTTGCTTGGGCCTGTCAACACACTCTCTCAGTGACAAGTGAGAACTGGTGGATGTAGGTGGCTATGGTAAGGGGGATGGGGGAGAGGGTGGGCTTCACTGTGCTGGAACAATTGTGTTAATTTTTGTTTTGTTTTGTCTTGAGTAATTAAAAACAGCAGCACCTCATTTCCTAAGCGTGGTGTGGCTGTCAAGAGGAGAATCCCCCCACCCTTCCTTTCCATTCCACCCCCACACACTTATTTTACTCTAGCTGTTGTCAAAATAAAAGGGGTTGGTGTTGGTGGCTCACTTTTATTGAATTCAACGGAGCGAAAATCTGTGTGACAAGCTTTGTTTTGCAACATTGTAATAATTGTTGTTGTTGTTATCTAGATTCCTGGCAGAAATTCTTTCTAAACTCTATCCCAGCCTTTTTATTTATCTAATTTATTTATTCGCAATTTTTTTTACGACGACGTTTTCGAAAACGTCGTTGTTTGTTGCTGCGTCGGTAAACTTTATTTTGTTGTTGTTTGTTTTTATTTTTCTGGGGGAAATGAGTTGATAAGAAAGAAAAATCATAATCAGAAATTTTGTGGGAAGTTGTTTGTTTACAAATCAAAGTGAATTAAGATAAGTCCGCAAACAAATGATTTGTGTGGAAAAGTTCCACCGCTAAAATGATTTGCTGATCACAATTGTTTAAGGAGGGGGTTTAGGGGATGGAAGATGGGTGGGTTCTTAAGAAAAACAGGAAAAAAGGAGAAATAAAAGAGGAGAGAGAGTCTCGATTAATTATTATTCTAGCAAGTCTGGCTTGTCATGCACACATCTCTTATTGAATAAAAGAGAGAGAAGGGAATGGAAAATTGCTTTTGACTCATCCTCCTCATTCCTCCCTGGGTTGCAGCTTGCATCCCTGATTCATCATCAACAACTGCCAATGATTGGATTATTTGCATAAAAGAAAAACAAATGGAAATAAATATAAGAGATGGTGATAAAGGCTGAAGGATTGTTTGATGGAATTTCACAAGTGAGATGTTCTTTTGGTGATTGTGCTCTGATGATATTTAGATGTTTGGGGGTTTGTAGAGATGCCGAAAACATTTCAAAGTGTTGATAAACTAATTCAAAACTTAGCCAGAAATCTTTTTTGCGTACTTGCTATACTAAGAGTGAGGATATGATCAGATTAATTATGGCCGCCACCTGGCCGCATCACATCCAGTTAAGTTGAGTTAAGTGTTAAATGCATTATTACAAGAAAGTAGTTCCTGAACTACTTTACTATTGCGCCTAACATATGCTATTAATGTGAAGCGGCCAGGTGGCGGCCATATTTAATCTGATTATATCCTCACTCTTAGTATACTATACAATCAAGAAGTCTCAAAGTCTCTATGGAACAGTCCAAACAATCACTGCAGCAAACTGCCACCTAGCGCCACCCAACTCCACTTCCCAAAAAGAAAACACTTACTACCTCCACAGACAAAACCTCTTATAAAAAAACCACCTCCCAATACCCTGACCTTCTTCATTCATCAGCAGCAGTTACCATTCCCACCACGCGCATCTCTTTAACCCTAATTCCGCACTCATCACACAAACAACAGAAAAGACAACTCCAAACTTGACCAGAATAATATCACCACTATTGGCCTTCACCTGAGTGCCACAAAAAAAAAAACTTCTTTTTAATTTTTCCCTATCTCCCCACCCTTTCTCTTCATCTCATAATACCAAAATCAGTCAGTGTGAACTGGTTATGGGGGTTGCCAACATAAATTCCCCCTTTTTACGACATCATTAAATCACCAACGGACAGCGGGAGAGAGAAAAGAAGAAAACTTGGCAACTTTGTATGGGAAGCGACATGGCAAAAAATAAATAAGCATTTGGGCAGAAAAAAAAATATGAGCTAAAAACATTTTAGGGTCAGATGAGTTGGCAATATTTTGAAGGTTGTCCTTGTAACCTTAGGCTTAAATCATCCTTTAGTTCCATGTCCATCCATGCCAATTGGGTCAGAGGAGTGAGGAGGAAATAAATAAAGTGAATGTGGGATGTATGCAAATGTGTTTGTTTGTGATGGCTGGCCATAGCTGGCAATCATCATTTGTTGCTGGTTGGGATGGAAATGCCAAGGTTATTTCTGATGAAGTGTAAATCAAATGGGTTGTCAGGTTGTTTTTTTTATTTGGGTGTAATTGACGAGTTGGAATTTTTCTGGGATTTGGTGTTTGGGAAGTAGTTACCTTTGGGCGGATTTTTGCGGTTTTGTTTGTCCACCGAAATGAAAGTAACGGCACGTTTAGCTTCGGCTGTTTTGCTGTTAAAACACATTTAGTTGTTATTGGTGTATAGGAAGTAGCACTACCTTTAGGTAGATTCTGGCTGTTTAGTTTGTCCGGTAAAATCAAGTTAACGGCCAGATTTAGCTTCAGCTGTTTTGCAGTTAAAACACACACTATTGGTTTTTGTTGGTTTTTAGGAAGTAGCGCTACATTTCGATTGGTTTTGGCAGTTGTTTCTGGAAGTGGTTATGGAGTGTCAAGGTTACAGGTGTTTTGTGGATGGTAAATCAGTAAGCAAATGAGGTTTTGGTGCTTGCTGATATGTTAGGTGTATTCGTAGAGTGAATGTGTAATACATTTGTGTGAAACTCTGGCCGAGGACCAATAGGATCAATTGTAGCAAAAATAACTGAGTTTACGTGAAGTCCAAAAAAGCACTTTACAAGAACCTAAACATTAAGATTATCACGCGGAAAGACTATATTTGGTACACAAAAAATAGAAAAACGAACCGGAAGACTAAAAAAAACCTATAGGACTGCAGTTTAGAACTTTTGGGGTCTCATCGGCTAGGCGTATAGGAGGACTGAGTTTAATTCAGTTTACATTTTATTTGTGTGTGACACAAATTATGTAGCATAGCCAATTTATAAACTCAAAATTAACATTTCAGTTGTAGCGTCACTTGGCTATATATAACGCTTGTGACATTTATCTGGATCTGACATTATAACTGCAATTTAAACAAGTCATTGACAAATTTAGGGTTTTTAAATTCACAAACTTTAAAAAGGTTGCCTTTGGTCAGGACTAGTTGATCAGTAGTTAGCTGAACCCGAGTATCTTAGACTTAAACCTAGCCAAGATAACCGGCATTTTTGTAGGAAATAAAAAATTCCAAAGTGGCATTCTTTAGCAGAGAGCTTAACGCTGAAGGCCATGAAGATATATTATAAACACGTATGCTTCTGGGATAGGTATAACTCCCTACGTTTATGTATTGGCCAAAGTTTGACAATAAACATATAATTTACACCTTTCATAAAGCCTAAAGTTATAACGGCGATAAGTCGATATATATGTATAACAAATCACTAGAAATCATAATATTGGAAATGTAGAAATTGTACATTAAAAAACCCAATTAATTGACAAATCAATTTTTGCACAATTTTTAAATAACAACTTTTTTCCGGCATGCAAAAGTGTCATCCGCATAACTTACACCGAAAACCTTCCGCGGGGTTAAATTAAATCCTCTCTCACTTTTACAGTCGCATGACACACTCACATCCATTACCCCTTTCCTTTTTCTAAACTTCTTCCCCACTTTTTTTTCCCTCCCAACCAGCGAAGCAAACATTATTTTAGTAGTTTACGACGGATGCAAATACACACGAGGAGATGTGGCAGCTGCTTGGCTCCAAAAGGCAAATTAACTCGTGGATTTATTAGATGCAGACAAGACACTGCAAAGTCTAATGGATTCTGCATACTGCTCAAGGTGAATTCCTTGACTGACTGATAGGAAAAGGCAACTTTAAAAAGAAAGAGAGGGAAAAAACTAAACCAACAAACAACAAAAGCAGACATTTAAAAATATCTTCACAGGCTCCTCACCAATTATGATAATCTACCTGTCGTCACCTAGTGAGAGTTGTCTGGTGACGTCAGCGGAGTGACAGAGCGGGCCTTGAATAGGGAATGTGGAAAGGAGTGATAGGCGAGACAATTGCCAAGTGTAATTGCGCAGTTTTGTTTTTGGGAAATTGTTTTGTTTTTAGTGGGATCAGGAATGATGAAGTAGAATTAAATGAACAACAGAAGGTTTTTGATGCTGAACACCACTCGTCAGCCACTGACCAATCAGAAGCAAAAATCAAGCTCAAATCAGCCAATTCATGAGCTTCCTGGATAAATTACCACGGTAATTCCCAATCCCGCATTACCTTGGCAATTTCCACCCTGAGCCACCATGGTACTTCGCCATGTATTACCATGGCATCGTACCTTGCTTGTTAGAGTAAGACTTATTAGGCAGTTTTACTTTTATTAGGAGTTTTACGCCAACTCCAATGCCTGTTATGACTCACTGTTATATTGTTGACCTACTGTTATAGTCCAAGTTTATATTGTAAGCCAGGCGCTGGAGTTCACGTAAAACGCCTGGCAGAAACTCCCTATTGTCGCAACTTGTCCAGGAAACCTACGAATTGGCTGATTTGAACTTGATTGCGACTCCTGATTTAGTCAGTGATTTGATTCGTGGTGTTATCTCTTCAAATACCACTCGTGAACCAAAGACAAAAGAGAAAATTGTGCAATTCGACTGAGATGCTGAGAATGGTCTTTGTGCAGAATTATTGGTAATGTTTGGATGCCTCGTGCTATGGCTTATGATAACATCACAATTAAACATGATAATTTGTTCCAAAATTTAACCCACAGTAGGAATTCAAGTTGCATATGCCTCGGTCAATTGAAACAATTAATCTCTTTGA
>JAQGBF010000277.1:0-10017 GCA_034698245.1 Schendyla nemorensis | reverse complement strand
TGGAGTTTTACGGCGATGTGACTACTTGGTCAAAGACGTCAAGTGACACCTTCGGCATAAGCAAGCATCTTTTAATCTAATTCTGGAGGGTTGTTTTATTTGGTGTTGTGTGTTTGTGCAACCAGAGGGCGCTGGGGAAGTTGGGAAGTGGTTAAAATAGGGAAAGAGGTAAGAGTGGCGGGGTTTATGGGGGGCTATAGGGGGACCGTTCTAGTCTTGGATGGCTCGTCCCAGATCAATCTCGTAATGGATCGGGAAATGCAACAGCAAGAGCCTGTAATGGTGGTCATCTTTCGGAGTTGATGGGTTGAGTCACAACTCCTTTGTGCAACATTGCCAGATAGGTTACTTTGTAGAAGAGAATTCATGCTTTGGAATGGGATTGACTGGGGTGTGGGTGGAGTGGTGGAATGTGTTTGGTGGGTGTTAAGCTGGTCACAGGATAGCTTGGTCAATAAATAAGAGTAGAAGTTGGTTATTGCAGACCAGTTCATACAGTTGTTAGTCAATTTTCCACCAACTAAAACTCTAGTATTTTTATGGCTAGAAATAAAATAAACATCAATTATATGAGATGAGAATTTATGAGCTACCAGAATAATGTACACTAACTTTTATATAAACTTTTATATCAAGTATTTTTTTATTTATTTTTTTTTTTTTTTAATTATTTATTGAGATAGTCCTATTTTGCACACTCCGCTTTCACTTGGTCCGTTTTTGCGCATAACCCGTTTTTATGCCAAATAGTTATATATGACTGTTCATGTGGAGATAAAGATAAAATAGGATCATAAATTACGCCATTTGTCCATCCGGAAATGTATGTATATATCTTGTTTTGTATAAGTTTTTAGTACTATATATAAACTTATCTGATGTAAAGTAGTATTCAGTGTCACTTTAGTATATATATTTTAGGATTTTCCGGAAAGGTTGGCCATTGGCATAATAAAGTTTGGCTTGTTGTTTTTTATCTAATTTTTTTGTTTGCTTTTGGTTTGATGATTATGCGGATGTAGTTATTCCCGCTGCGTAATTGCAGTGTGTGATATACTGTTATTACCTGGCTTATTATTTCGTAATTGAAATAGATATTTTTTATGGAAAGGAAATTTACTATGCAGTGCAAGACCAGCAATTACCTGCAATTTGGTAAAAATAAAGATTGATCTTTTGGTTAAAATATGTAAATTAATGACTCGATGAGTCTGCAAATTAATGAACTCTATGTAAATGATGATGTCTATTGATGGAAACAAGCACAAAAAAAATAATTTGAGTATGGCATTTTTAATTGTTTATCGATTTTAAGTACCACCTTTATTTCCAACTTGTTTTCATCTTTTAATCTGCATTGACGGAAATGAAATTAACTGTTATAATAGAAAAATATTCTGCAATCAAACAGAAGTTTATAATAACATTTACATTTTCCTTAAGGCTACCATTTTTCAATTTCAACTGGGAAAACTTTCACTGTAACTATCTATCTAAACTACTGACAATATTACTCATCTTTAAAAATTAAATGTCATAAATAAATTCCAAGTGCTGGAGACTTCTGCAACTGACATCTAACCAATATCGGGTATTGACATTATCTGAAAAATTCAACGTCCAACCACCACTAATAGCTCTGACACTCCAGAAATGTAGATTGCTATTGGAAACAAAAATTCTTTCCTAACTTACAAATCAGCAAACCTCTCAAAAATTTATAATAAAATAGACTACATCCAATTTCATACCAACTGATTTGCGTCTATACAACAAGTAAGTAATTAAGTTTGTTAATGTACATTAAACTCTTCAGTATTATTTAATATAGAGGATTCTGTTATGCAAAACTCTAATATTATAGTGCAAAAAAACACAGCATACCAATAATACCATAATGGCTATAAATTACGTAAACTGGGAGTAATGTCTGCCTCGATCCACTACTACTAACCAAACACAAAGGAAGACCAAAGATTCTTTTAAAATTTCGTAACCTCCAAAATTCCCATCGACCGGGATTCGATCTCCCGAAACATTCAGCGGAAACTGTGCTAACCACTGTACCACCATCGCTCGCAACCGCGTATCGATAAAACCCTCCCTTATTTAATTCCTCCGCATCCCAAATTAACTTCCATCTCCCGAACAGAAATCGAATCTACTCAAATTAAATTACATAACATTATCAATTAGCAGTTTGCTCACGTCCGAGCAGTTGCCCGAGTCTCTTCCGCGCAATTCTTCCCCGGCCAATTGTAAACCCCAACCGAGTATAAGTTTTCCTGTTTCTTCTCTTTTCTTATATATTTTTCCCCCCTTCCATCCATCCATCCACTTTTTCAGCTTTCTTTCGGGGCATTGCAATGTTTTCGAAGTCGGAACCCCGTGATGCTGTAAAAGTTAGAAGCCGTGCTAGACAGACGCAACTGCATACAAATGCTTGTTTTTCCTGTCATAATTTTACAATAAAGCAAGAGTAGCTGTTGGTAAGGACGTGGTCATAAGTTTAAATTGATCATTTCACGTCGGAGAGGAAAATGCCTGATTTAGGACGCACTCAACGATAAACTCAAATGTAGTCAGAAAGTTAAAGAGATGAAGAAGCCAGATATAAAAAAAAAGGGAGAAAGAGAAGAAGGAGGAAAAAAAATGGGAAAAAACAAACAACGTAGAAAATTCCTTCTTTCTGGTCAAACGTGAAAACTAAATGTTTACGGCTAGATAAGCCTTAGCTTACATATTCCCACCGGGCAAAAGTTTATTGCCTGTGGTTTTTTCGGGGGAAGGGGAGAATGGAGAAAAAGTTAAAGTTATTCAAACTTTTTTTTTTGTTCTTGGACAATAGTCTTGATATTAAATTTAAATTTTATATATTGCCGGGGAGGCGTATTTCAAATCTGGGGAAAGGAAGTTTTGCCAAAAAGTATGCTAATTTGAGAAGAGAAGTTTTTATTGTTATGGCTGCATAAAGGATTAGAGGTCTAATTTAATAAGCTGTAAAAGTTTTTTGTGGCTGTATGTTATGAATGAAGTGAGTTAGAAGTATTTTCCATGTGAATGAACTGAATTAAAAAGGTGTCCATAGAGTATGATTAATTAAATCTCCGGATAGCTAAGGTATTTTATTCTTGTAAAAATCAAAATGTTGTGTTAGTTGGTCTGTTTTCACAGTTAGTCGCTTCGCTTAAAAATTGTCGGTTCAAGAAACTAGCCACTCGGTGGCATTTTTAATTAGGTGAGAATAAAAAATGTGCTATTGACAATTCTTCGCCAAAAAATTAACCTGTATATTCTGTAGCTATATCCAGCACCCGAATCGATAGCAATCCGATCCGAGAAACGAAAAACCGCCAATGACAGTATCGCCAACAACAACAACAACAACATAATTGAGTTTAACGTCGCAGGTGACAACTATGGTCATAGGCGACAACACAAAGTTTCTAAAACACAATATTCCATTTCCATACACCCACATTGACAAAGCTGCGCCACTTTAACATTTTTCCAAACACGGAAAAATCTAACCGACACTGGCCGGGTTTGAACCCGCATCCATCGGGTTCAGAGGCAAGTGGCAAACCAACTGAACCACCAGTGCCGGCGGTCAATTGAGGTATTTAGTTTACCACAAGTCTGACTTGTGGCAAACTATAGTTTAAAACTTTGAAAGCTAACTTTTGCAAAAATTGTGGAAGTGATGCAAGTTTGTTTTTACTATATCATTAGAAAGTCATAAAAAGATCATGCGTCTGAAACATTTGAAACTGGCGGATTTATACAATAAGCCAGTAGATGTGACTAAGTGGAATTTGATTTCACAGGGTGTACGATTCTGAGCGAAACAAAGAATGCAGAGGGGAAATCAAAGTTGTCCATTAATCAAAGTGTAAACAAGCTTTTATCAGGTCACTTGATTGTTACATTGTAACAAATAACAAGCTTTTATCGGACTTGTTGATTGTAACAATGCAACAGTAAGTGGCCTGATAAATTATTTGAGAGACATCAATTGCAACAATGAAGAGGTATATAAAACACATTATACTATTGGTTAAGGCAGCACTTCTGGTTCTTCACCGCTTCGAGCACTCCCTCAAAACCCAACCCCAACTTCAAAAACTCAGCAAAACTTTTCTTTAATACTCAGTTTGGTCTAGCCACAAGTTAAGGCAAAGAAAATGCCCAAAGTTTAGGAAAAAGAAAAAAAAGTCTGTCATTTGTACAAGAGCGAAACCCAGCTGTGATATATAGTGGCCACCACATCACACGGTCTTATGTGTTGGGAGTGGACATGTCTCTTATAGAACAGCTGTTGTCCACTATACACACCCACGCATTCAAGGACAGAGTGGAACGGAGGACTGCACAAGTGGTCCCTCTAGCGGCCACTGCTACCTCTCCTGGCCTCAAACTCTTGGGCTTGCAATCAATATCTCCGGCGAGTGTTTAAAGGGAAACTGGATATCGCTATAAAACTGGAGATTTATCTCGTGTAAACAGAGCGCAATCCCGAATCCTTGTTTGCTGACCTGCAATTCATTTTGATAACGTAATGAAAACTGTTGTCTGCGCTGCGAGTTAATAATTAAGTGTGGCTTCGGATTGTAAAGGAAGATTTGCTTGTTGGTAAAAGGTATGGTAAGTTGGTTTAGGGAAGGCATTGCAAATGTTGTAGGTGAATTGTTTTAGTTACTATGGATACCAAGGGATAAAGGTAGAGCTTAGTGGTAGCAAGGTAAAGGTGAAACTAGTAGCCAAGCAGCATTAGTGAGGGAAAGACTAAAAGAATCTCGAATTTTCGGATAAAGACATCGTTTTACCAGAAATTTTTTTGTATCAATAAGGTATTGGCAGTACTGTAACAAGTTAAAGTGTAATATTATGCAGCATAGCTGTTAGTTATAACCTTTTTCTTAATGGAGTTTAACGTTGCAATCAACAAAGTATGGTCATACGCGACTACACTAAGTTCTTAAATTAAATTGCATTTAGAACGGCAAGGCTATGCCACTTTCACAATTAAACAAACACGAAAAGATGTGACCGACATTAGTTGGATTTGTACCTACATTACTCAGGTTCAGAGGCAAGTGGCTAGACAACAGAAGACAACCCTATACAGTAATAAAAGATGAAACTTTATCCTTATCTCCTTGCTAATACTATATGACATTTGATCTCTCCATAAATAACAACAGCACAATGCAATTTCCAACTACATCATAAAACCTCCAGAGTGCATTCAAACCCTAGAAGTCCATTCCTTGCCAAACGATGGAATTCTATATGAAGACTTCATTGAAGCAACTTGCAATTTCTCCTTGATACACTGTACATGATAGTGATTAATTGCACAAAAAACAAAAAGAAACTTCCCAAGTGTTACTTGAAGTGTTTCTTCTAGATGGAACTTAAGCCTACAGATCTTTCTCCCAGATTTGCCCTATCAGTATGGTCAGTTGTTTGGCTCGGGGTGCCATCTATGGGCATGTAATGAGACTTTACGATGTTTTCAGGCAAGGAATGTTTGTTGACAGTGAAGGATTCGAAGCAAGAGGCGATTTTCGCAGAATCTTTTTCCCAGCCGATACCAATTTCTGGGAGCCTAGGCCATATATCAAAGCCGGGAGAGATAGAACAAATCTGGTAATCTCGCCTGGAGAAATGCACACTTTGCCCATTTGAGCAGGCATTTTATTCCTCCAGATGAACTCGAATCAAGCCCCAAGGATCTTTTCAAGATGACAGTTATCAAGTCGATAGCGCAGTTTCTTAGTCAGGGAAACACTTGCGCAGCCGGAGCGCCACCGAAATTAAAGAAAGATTTTCCATGAGCAAGCAACTGTATGTCATGGAGTAATGTGTAGTTGGGAGGAGGAGTCAAACTCTTTGCCAAGATAGCTGCATACTGCTTAAGGTGGGCTTTTTAAAGCTGGGAAAACTGTGAAAAGAAATTTAAAAATTATAATTCGTTTTAGATATATACAGTCAAATAGTGAAGCCTACAGTTTTTCTGTCTTCTCACTGCCCAAAAATGCAGATTCATTTCCGAAAAGCATCTGAAGGCTCTGCTATAGAGGAAAAATTTATTTCAGCCAATCATAAAAAATAAAATGCAAAAGTACGTCATAGTTATATCATCAATGCCAGTAGAATCAGGGTGTCAACTTCAATTGCTCTATTAATTTACTTGGTTGTAATTATAAGTTCACTTTAGTTTGAACTCATTAAGTATCACCATAAAGGCTGCCATTAAATCTTAAACCTAGTTGTTTAAAATATATTTTAGTTACTCGGGATACTCATTTTGAAATGTCAATTTAAAATTCTATTTTCAAAAGAAATTTTGCAAATATTCCCAGTGGGACATGGCACTAAGAGAATAATTTCAAGAGAAACCAAAGAATATCACAATAAATTAAATTAGTTCATATTAACTTAAACTATGTTAAGTACAGCTATTAGCACACTTGTTCCTAATACCTAATACCATTGTCATTCACACTCACCTTATGTCCTTCCTTGAAGAAGAATATAACAGTGGAGCTTTTTGCAAGAAAATTAAAGCTGTCAGTTCGATGCAGTGAGCCTAGCTAAATATCCCATAGAAAGTCTCCAGAGAAAACTTCCAAAATATCTCACTATGTGGCATTGCTGTCTGACCATCTAATGGCAAAGTTCCATGAAAATGTAATGAAAAGGAACTACTTTTTTGTATTAATGCGTTTCATGCGCTATTAATGTGAAGCAGCCAGGCAGCGGCCATTTTATATCATCTTATCTTCACACTTAGTTTGATGTATTTTACGGCTAGGACAACATCAAGGCTTAAAGTTATAAGCCAGCAAAAAGTACGGCTCATAATGATATTTCAGTGAAAAAAGTCATGCTTAAGCAAATAATTTTTCTAGTGCCTTCATATTGTTGCGAGCTTTACATAAATCTCAACACAAACACATGGATGGCGCAAAGTATGATAATAATAGTCATGATAATAATAATAAAATACTGTTTTACAGCACACCAAATTTGAAAAGAGTCATAGTTGCACAGACCATTGGAGAAAGAATTAAGCCAATTTCCCCTACAAAAAACCCACGGCGCAAAGTAATTCACCCGTTTGATTTTAATAGAATACACAAATTTCCAAAATATTACCATGTGTAATCTACACCGACCAAAAACAAGAAAACTCACTTCCAACAATTAACTTATTTATCTCACTTTTTATCATAATTAAGTTGGCAAAAGCAGTGTCTCCCTCTTGCAGAATACGTCTGCTTCAATTCAGCTCGGGTGTGTCAGATAAGGTGGGATTTTGTATGAAATGTCGCAAACAGGGTCTAATTTCTGTAAAGTGCACTTCGCTGTTAATTGATCCATTTTAATCCGGCCCAGGATATCCAACTCGCACAACTTTCACTCAACATGATACCCTCAACTAGAGCACACTCCCTTCGCAAGAAATACATTCGCTAATCTTATACTTCCTTCCTAAACCCTTTGCGTACTGTCCGCAAAAAGGCGCTTCGCTCTTTTAACGGCTGCTTGTTTTTCGGACTAGTAAAATAATATATGAAAAAATTATAACGAGTGGAACAAACAAGTAGTGCAAATTTTATCGGACCCATATAATAATTGGTTTTACCCATGAAAGATAAGATTAAGGTGAAAAAGAAAGATGCGATGCTGTAACAATGTTAAATAGGGTCTCTATTTTCTAACGTAACACGGTTAGGTACAATAACGGGCGCACAGAGCACGCCAAGTGGAAATTAGCAGAAATACATTAAGGCGCTTTAGTGCAAGGAAGTGATACAATAATAATAACGAAATGACAATTCAAATCCCTTACACCCATTAAAAAAATTAATCTAAAAAAGAAATGCCGTTGCTAGACGAAGGAAAGGCAAAGTTATTAATGGAATATTTAGCAGCAATGAGTTTTCAACTTCTTTTGATTTTGTTAAAATCTTGCAACGAAACATCGCAAACCTTCTTATTATTTTTTTTTTGTATTTTTTCGAGTTAACTATATTTAAATGCATTCTCTAATATTACAATTCCGTTTTAAACCTTTTCCGCGCCGTCCGTAAAAAACCGCATCGCTCCTTTAACGGCGGCTTTTTTTGGACCGGTTTATTTTGTTGCGGTACTTAAAATAAGTAGCATTAGTTTTTTGTATTTTTTTCGGGTTTCCTATTGAAGTTGCATCTTTAGAAAGAAAAAAAAATCTTGAAAAGAGAAATTCTCAGTAAGCTTCTTCGGAGATTTTTTGAGGGTCTTCAAGATTACTAGAGAAGTTTGGACAGTTTCATATCTTAAGGTTGAAGTATCACAACTAAAGCAATTTTGATATTGATCGTACAGAGGTTTGTTTCACACAAGAATGAATCTTCGGGACTGGCGAAAATGGAAATAAATTAGGCTCGGAGTAATGGAGTCGGGAGAGATAGCGCCGGAAAAAAAATAAACTCGCGATTAAATTATGAATTCAGAAATGTGGAGTCACGTGACTAAGGAAAGTGCAGAGGTTATTTGTTTAGAGGGTAACTGAGACTAAACCCGGCAAGTATATTTTGTACCACGAAACTTAATTAAAGTTAATTGCCATTAAGGTCCTTCGCGCCTTACAATCCAAAAAAAAAAACCATTTTCGCTTGAGTCAGAATCATTGTAAAATTTCCAAGCGAAAAGGCTTCAAACAATATAGTTCCTATTGGCAATGCCAACCAAGGCAATAGATTGAATAATGGTTTTGAATTTAATGAAAAAGTACTTATCATAGTTTACAATATACTACATGCGGAATCATTCAGTGTAATAGCGAATTACATGGAACATTTGGCCTCACTTTAGAGACAAGAAACAAGAAAAGGTTAAGACTAATTTTGTAAAATGTTAATTCCGACTAATTAGACTGCGCGCTGTGACTTTGCAAATAAAAGCATGGTCTGTCTCTAGCAGTTGAAAAATTCGCTTTGCAAAAATTTTTATTCTAAAGCAAAGGTTAAGTTTAATAACTTTGTTTATGTTATTTCTCGAAATAAAAGCCCCAGGACTTCTTGGCAGGTAAGAGGTGTTTCTGACTCGAGGGTGCTTTTATATTTGAAGCACCCGGTTTTGGCCATTTTCTTCCTAATTTTACCCATGTTTACTACGGTATGCTGGTATTATAGGGAATATGTATAAATTGGATACGCCTATAATAATATGTCAATAAGCTATAAGGAGCGCTTCTATTTAGGAGGTGCTTGTAATTCGAGAATTATGGGTAACTTAAGTATCCTTTACTTAGAACTTGAACTCAGTAGTATTTTATTTAATGTACCTCAGACTTTTCTATTAGCGGCAATTCCTGTTACCCATGAACTTCAAACATGGCCAATCTATTCAGGTTATCAAAACTGTCTTTCGCTTTCCGGTGTCTACATTAAAATAAAAAATTATGAAGGAAATAATGAAGGTAATCTTCTTAACACGTCATTACAAAAACACCCCGATAAAATATTCATCTCCATTACTCATGCCACTCATGCATTTATCAGATTAAATGCGTAATTCCAGAGAAAAGGACTTCCGCATTTCTTGCACATCCCTCATTAATTTTTCACCCGAGCGCAGATACCTAATAAAATAATAATTTCCCCCTCATCGCAAAAACATTCTCTCCCGCAGCTAAAAATCTAAGAGTTAAGCCACACTGCTACTTACAGTCAAAAACTCTGACATCAATGTGATCAATACTTTTATCTGCGAGGGGGGCTAAGTAATCCCGAGGCAAAACCGATATCGAAAAAATGAGATCAGGGCTTTTCTTTTCGGGGGGAAAGAAGGTTGAGCGGGGAGTGTGGGGAGAAGGTTGGAGAAGGCCGCACTTTTCCAAACTATTTTCACTTGTTCGTTCGATAGGAACAAAAAGCACTCGCCTTTATTATGCAGATGTGGAACTCTGTCACTCTTTTCATCTGTCTATGGCAAAATGTGTGTGGGGAGGGTGGGATGTGAAGA
>JAQGBF010000276.1:0-10020 GCA_034698245.1 Schendyla nemorensis | reverse complement strand
AAAAGTGTCTGTTTCGCGAGAGTATTAAAGGTTGCAAGTGAAACAGCGGATAATAAATAGATTATAACGTCGTGGGCGACAACTATCTTTTGGTCATAAACGACAACACTAGGTTCGGAAACCACATTATTCTAATAACACACATTAAAACCTACAAAGATTGTCACTTTTATTTTTTTCCAGACACAGAAAATGTGATCGACATTAGTTAGGTTTGAACCCATATCACTCGGGTTTAGGAAAAGTTTCCAACCTACTGAACCACCACACTGCAAAAAAATGCTCGAAACCAACCTGGCATATTTGTTGTCTATTTAATATAGCGTTCTAGTCTATTTCATATATACCTGTGGTGGCATATATAATATATGCCAACTTATAGAGTTGCGTAAACGGACACATTTGCCTTTCAATATGCCAATATATATACCATGAATACTTTTTAATGCAATGTTATTGTATATGCAACTTCATTATGGTTTGGCATACGTATGTGAATATGTACTAAAAACTGTTTCGCATTATTGTATGCATTTTTTTATTCCATTCATATTTATTATGCGTAGGCTTAAGCTTTAGCTATCTATATTGAAGGTGTAATGCAACTTAAATGAAAGAAGTCAAAGAAGTATTTACTATTGATAAAATTATTTATTTCTCAATAAAAAAGTTTAATCAAGTACTAATGACATGTAATTAAATAACCTGGTGTTCAGGTACAGTGAAATATGAAAATAAAAACAACTTGGTTTTTCAGGCACTTGTAACATCAAAAGAAAAAAGAATCTGGTTTTTCAGGTACAGTTAAATATCACAGGAAAAACACACACATCGAAATAAAGTAAAAATAAAGTAAAAATAAATTTTAGAGAACTAAATTTTTTTAAAATACGCCTGCTTGTTTCTGATGTTTCTCTGCTGATGTTTCTTATCTCCAAGCACACACAACAAAATGTAAAAAAATAAAAGATAAATAAAAAAGTATCACAAAAATTAAGAGAGTATTGCACATTTTTGCAACATTGCACATTAACATTATTCGTCAGTGTCTGGCCAAACATACAACTCGTCTATTATCCAGCTATTTTTGGGCACAAATTTTGGAGGGCGTTTATCTTTGAGGTCGTCGCTATACACACGTGGTTGTCTCATTCCTGCTTGTCTTTCGGAATCTATGATCTCTGTCAATCTGTCCAAGTCGTCTAATATGTTCTGCCACTTATCACTTCGATATTCGTATTTCCGAATCACAAAGGCTTTCTCACGCCCTTTTTTTCCATTATCGTCCTCTGAGCTCATAAGGGGTATTTCTTGCAGGTACCTAGCGTAGTTTGCCTTCTCTTCTTCTGTATAGTCTGATGCGTCCAATGCAACGAGCCGTCGTACAGTTTCTAAAAAAGAGATAGACATTTTGTGAAATCTGTGTAATATCCTTATTAAATGTTATCACTTACTATAATATTTTCTGCTGTACATTAGACTACTTAATTTTCTTCTTTCCTTGCTATCTTCAGAGCGGCAATTTGTCTGTCTCTGCGACAGATAATACCGCCTTATGGCCTCTAAAAATGGAAATTTATCATATTGTGATGAGTATCACACAGTATTCAATGGTAAAGCAATTTAAATAAATAAACACATGAAAAGCCTAATTGTAGTGACAACTTAAAATAAAAACGAGTATCCGTATGTGTATTAATACATATGCTTTGTATAAAGTGACAGCAAGCTTTTCATCTATAGACTTACTATTAATATGCTTCCATTGCTCACAATTAAGTTGTCCTTGAGCGTATTCCTTGACGTGTTTGGTAACAGCAATGTTACATGGGGAATTGTGACTGTAATAGGAAATAAATTAATAATCTCGACTGGAGAAAGTTTGATGATTTGAGATGTTTTACTTTCTCTGATTGCCAAATAACCATTTCGTGTCATGCAATTTATAACCACGTCTGCAGACTTTCTGTGTTAAAATATGTATAAATAAACTTTGTAAGTAAAAATCTAGTTAGGTATTGTTCACATTATATGCATTACCGATACGTGTGGAGGAACGATGACCCGCCTTTTCTTCCCGGTCGCACCGATGTGTTCCTCTCCTTCGTCAGAATCTTCATCATCTGCTGAATCTCCTTGTCCTCCCTTGCAGCCAGGTGCATGTTTCTGAGTTTGAAGGAGCTCTCTTTGACTTTTGAGTTCGTTTCTAATTTCCTTCATTGTTTCCGACATGGACTATTGGGAATAGCATTAGGTAAAGAATATTAGGAAGAAGAAGTAATTTTTAATAAATTGTAATTAAATATCAAAGCTCAATTGTGCATTTCATGCATAAAATGTTAACGGTAAAACAGCGTAAAACAGCAAACCATGATCATTTCAAATGTTTTGCTGTTTGGAGCAAAGCCTTCAAAGGAATTAAAAGCTACAGTTGAAGCCCTCTTAACTGGACATATAGTAATAATATTCAGGCAGCCCTCTTATCCGGCCCGAATTTGCTGTCCAAACTAATACGTTCCAGTAGAAATAGACTTCTTTTATCTGGGCAGCCCCCATGACCGGCCACTTCTCTATGGCCCCGCCTATGTCCGGTTAAGAGGGAGTTCACTGTATAAGCTATGGTAACACGTGGCGATAACTTACTGCAATTTCTGCTCGCAACTGTTCTGTTTCTCGAGCAGGGCGTTGTTGGTTGTCACGTTCATAATCACGCGATTGCTGATCCCAATCCTCGTCTAACTAAAATATACAAACAGTTATTATGTTAGCAGATAGTTATGGGTTGAATTAAATGCAGTACCATATCGGAATATGGCTCTTTCCTAATGCTGGAAAACTCATCATCTAGAAGTGGACACTGGTTTGAGAAACTATTCTTAGGCGTTGAATTTCGTACGTTGGATTGTGACTGTGAAGGAATATTCCCATTTAGCAAAAAAGCGTTGGCAACGTTTGAAATAATGTTTAAAAATACTGTTGCAACTTACATTTGCTGGAGAGGATGCATCCACTGATGATGATGAAGGCCTGCTCCTGGGTGTTTCATTAGCAAGGTTAGTAGGCATTCTGCTAATACGTGTAGGCGTTGCAGTGTTAGGATGAGTTAGCGTTATGTTAGGGCGTCGGAAATCGAATCTTGCCTAAAATTATACATTTTATTATCTGGCTTGCACTACTTACAAAACCTGTAAAGTTATAGGGAGTATGCCTAGAGGTTATTACTTTTGTGACTTAATCTACTTATGAAACTTATAAAACTCATAAAATAACTACACGTGGGAATGTCCATTTGTATTTATATTGACATAACGGTTTTATAAGTTAATTAAGTTGTATCAGTCATTTCAGTAACGACATACGCATACTCTCTATTAATATGGGTTTGCGGAACATCTACTCATCTTACTGTCTTATTTCTCATAAGGAATACGCATGATAAAGCAGATGTTCCACAAAACCCCATAATATATTACTGTTATTTTTACGTTTTCTTTGGCCGTTTCTGCCTGGGATTTTTCCGGAGGCTGTGTTGGTCTGTCATTAACTGCATCAATGAGGAGCTCTTTATTCGATCTATTCTGTCGTTTTTTTTGCTTTGAATGTATGCTTGCCTAATAATAAAATGGAGTCAGTGCTTAAGAAAAATTACCATATTTTGGTGTTAGCTGTTAGAGATACTTACACGCCAATCATTATTCCCTGCAGAATCTTTGTTTCCAGCAAGGCCACCAGCAAGCAAATTAGAATCAGTGGTCAAATCAGTCCTTGTTGCAGGCTGCAAAAGCAAAAGTGTCAGCCTTAAAATTTCTAATTCCAACTAGAAACGTTGACTACTTACATTTTGTACTGCAGCTTCAAAAGTATTCGCATCTTCCTCATTTATAAATGATGCCGACACTGATTGTTTATTTGGGTAGAAACTTCCCTTCAATAAGGTGGTCTTGTCTTTCTGCGTAGCTGATTTCTTGGTTGGCTTCCCCTTTTTCGGTTGGGATTTCTTCGGTTGTTGCCAATCATCATCCGCGCTATCTTCATCATCATCCTCATCGAATTCAGTGTTTGATTTCTTGGTGGGCTTCCCCTTTTCCGGTTGTTGCCAAACGTCATCCGCGCTTTCTTCATCATCATCCTCATCGGACTCGGAGTGTGATGCCCTATAATCTTCATCTTTGTCATCGTCCACATCATCTTCTTCCTCATACTGATCTCTATCATCGAAATCGTCTCTGTCCTTCTCACATTCCTGACGAAGTGGGGGCTTTTCAGGAAACAGATTATTTCCGGGAAACACAGTTGGGTTTCTTGCAACAATAGCAGCCTAGAAATGTTATGATGTTATTATAAAGTGATTCTATTCAATCAAGACATTTTTTACCAAACGATTAGAGTACATGTCGAATGCATCGCATGGTTTTGAAGTTGTTGTTGTGGCCAACTTCTCCTTAGTAACTCCAGGCATATCTGTGGAGGCAGATTGGTCCGGAGCTCCAACACTGTTCGCTTGGCTCAGCACGTTGTCTGGTAAAAATTCATACTCTGCTGGTAGGACAACTGTTGTGGCTTCACTGTCTACACTGCTTGTCGGTTGGCTTAGGTCTTCCGCTGCCAATTCCTCCCCCAAATCAGGTGCAGTATTTGTTGTGGCATCATCGCGTATATTTGATTGTGACCCACATCCGCTGAGATCAAGGACTTCCTCCCTCCAATTTTCATTAGAGTCATGACCACGGGAATTATGTGCAGGAGGCGGGAATGATGATGGGATAGGTGTCGCCGTAGGAATGTTTGGTGTCACAGGCGGCATGGCAGGTGTTACAGAATGTATACATCCATCACCAGCAGCAGGCGCAGTCAACGTTTTCCCCTTAGATTTCTTATCATTTCTTTTTGATCGTCTTCCACTCGCAGGACGTCCGCCACCATTCTTTTTCTTTACTACTGGTGAATGGTTAGCTGATGCAGGTTGAGGCTGAGGCTATATTGAAATTAAATTATAGTAGTTCTATAACAAATGACTGCTAGGTGCTATTGGCAAATTAACTGCCAGTGTGTGCAATGTAAAAAAGATTCCAGGAGATATCCTATAATACATTTTTTTTAGCTTTAAAAAGTACATTTTCGAGTTGCTGCATATTGCATTTTTAACTCATTTTAGCTCATATTACATCTGATAACAAGGTAATAATTTGTTCTCAGATTACCAACTATAGTTAGTAATACTTTGTTGTCAGATGTAATATGAGCTCAATTCCCATCTACATTTCATTTAGTAACAATGCATTCACACTGCTACTGTGAATGCATTGTTACATCTTGCATAAAATCAAAATATATATTAGTTAATATAGTTTCATTGATAGGAGCACCTACTAATATTTAGTTAGTTTGCCAGTAGCACCTTGCTGTTATATATTATTTTTTGATTACTTTATTTCCCGTTTCCTTCGGCGGTCTTCCTCGCTTCTTTTTCTCTTGTACTGGTGGCCTTACAGGAGTTGCTACATTCGCTTTAGGTTTTTCCTTTAAAAAATGAAAAGTGTGAAAATGATTATTTTCATTCAATCTATCTTATGCATAAACTTCTTCACCCTTAATCCCATCCTGTAAGTATGTATACGTGAATCCTCCTCTTCAGCAACGATGTGGATCTGGTTCTAGGGATATTTATTTTTAAAATCAAAGTTAATCATAATTGCCAAAGGAATGAAATTTCTACACTGTCTTAAATGAAGGGCCCATGCGTTTTTCCCAAACTACTGCAAGTCACGACATTTAAGAGTTAAAGTTTTTTTTTACTATACTACTTAACTACTTATTTTACTACTGAATTCAAGATACCTGTGTGAGGTCCCACGTTTCAGGAATGCATAGTTTTTGCATGAGTACCAAAGGCTATATATATAGATGAAAAATATTAAATGTTCATCCACATACAAAATACACACAAACAATACTCAAACAAATGTAAATTGAAACTGAAGGACTTTGTGCAAGTATAATAATTGAAAAATACACGTCATAGGCCCGTACGAAAGTAAGGCTAGTTCATAAAATATCTATGCGAAATACAATGAGGCTCTTTGCCCATCGTTGTGGTACGCCACTGTTGTGTCCTCTGAGCATACTCTGTTTATATGGCTGTGGGAAAACATTGTTAGGTAGCATAGCTTTTTCAGCTTCCTAACAATGCTTTCCCACAGTAGCACAAACAGAGCATGCCCAGAGTGATGGGCAAAAAGCCTCATTAATCACATTAGGTAGATCTGAAAGTTCCGTGAATTTCTGCCTCTTCCCTGCTGGCTGCATCACTGCGGTTTCTGACAAATCTGCTGCAGCATCGTCGTCTTCTTGCAAAGCTGTAACCGCTATTTGCGAATCGCTCAAGCCTTTTTCTTTTGGCATATTTGTACACTATAATAAATATTAAAAAATTAAAACTTCATATAATGTTTTAATAAATAAAATAGGAACCAACATCGTAGATAGAATAAACGGTCTATTGTACTTATATATTTTCACATTATTTCAACTTTTTGAAAGTTTTATATGTTCTCTTCCGTGATACTGGCTTATGAGCATGCAGTGAATTTTGCACCATCACTCAAAGATTGATTGATTCCAGTTTTTTTATTTTGTAAGGAGTCGCGCCCAAAAAATATAGCCAAATTTATTTAAAGTCAACATTCCAAGAACTTGTGAGTAGAGCAAATTACACTAACAAAGCCCTTTAGTGCTGAATCTCGGGTATTCTGGTATATTCACACTAACTGAAAGACAAAAACTATATCATCCTCCTAGTGATTGTTATGCATTAACCACCAGCACATTTTCTGGTTCAATGTGCACTGGAATGTAGTTGCCTGATTATTAAACACTTTGAAGCCACTCAAAAGACTTCTTTTTCTACCTACAAACCTTCGAAGACGTCAGAACGAATTGATGATCGAACGTGCCGCTGCTTGGTCTTAGAAATGGCGGAGCACACAAGGTACTACTACTGGGTGAAACGAAAAGCAAAACGGCGGAAAAGGAAAACACGTGTTTATAGGCATGCTTTGCACAGGATTTGCTGTGCATTTTGTAGTTGGAATTGAATTTTATTTATTCATCCTTTAAAAGTAATATTTTATTTTAATAATACCTCTCATAACATTTGTTTCTTTTACACCAGCTTCCACGTTTTATCAAAACCCACTGTCTTTTGGCGGAAAAAATTAGTCTTTGAATGATCGACTTTCAGGATATGGTAATTCTTAATGAAATCTGCTTTATTTTACTACTTTGCATTGAATTTTAAGTAATTCGTGTACTACAAATATTTTGAATTATTGATCATTATTTGTATTCTGTTCCTTGGTTCTAGTAAAAGTGCTAACAATGAAAAAAGAAGCCAAAAACTTTTATTCAGACTTTTCCGTTTTTACCAAATAATGAGTCCTAAGAATGATCTGTGCTGCTGAGGAATTGTTTAAATTACAAGATTCGTAATTGCATTCACACTTTACAGTAAGATACGATACCGTAAATTCTCTAATAAACGCCAGGGGCCTTTCGAAAATCGCCGTCGTCGGATTAATGCAAGTCGCTTTTTACCCTTGCAAAAACCTGTATCTAATAAAACTGACATCTACGCCACAGTTTATTATAGAGAGTGGTATATAAAATTAATGACTCCTAGTTTTGACTTTTATATATATTATATATATTTTATATATTTTATTTATATACTTTATATATCTTTTTCGGAGATGAGATGGGCATTTCCTTACCGGAGATTGCGGAAGGCTCGGCGGCCTTTGGGTGAGCCACAGTCGGCCGGAGGAAACGGAGTTTACCGGTGATGAAGTTCCCATCTCCGAAAAAGATATATAAAATATATAAATAAAACCCACGGCGTCTGATAAAGGCTGGCGTTTATTAGAAAAAATACGGTATCTCAATTATATAGTTTAGCACTCAAGACATTTTCATGTCCGGATTAGAGGGCTACAATAGGTCTTACACTAAACATCAATTATTAAATTATACATATATATATTCTATTTTTTTCCAGATCAAGTAAACTAAGTGACATGAACTGGAGACATCATGTGGGGCAACAGCAATGACAAGTTTTGCTCACAATGCAAGAAATGGTTTTCTCGTTCTCATTACTATCACCACTCAAGAATACACGCGATTACAGCATTACGCACTTCTGCCACTGCTGAAAACAATGATGTTCCTGTACCACATAATCAGTCTGTGGAACCAATTAATGTTGACCCAGTCCATGCACCGATTTGTGCGGATACAAGCGTTGCCCTTGATCTGAGCTTTCGACCAGGAACTGCAGGGCTGGAAAATTCTGACCACCAGAGTTCTGATGTTGACAGTGTAGAAAGTTGCCATGATTTCGATTCATCTACATCTGATGAAGACGCAGATAATTCAAATCATGATGATTCGGTGGTAGACGTCATCCTCGGCGAAGAAAATGAAGCTTGGCATTCAGATGAGGACGGCAACGATGATGCAGATTTACCGGTGCCAGAACCTACCACTACGGCCACTAAGCGTCCACATAAACCTGAACAGCATCCATTTGTCAGCATGTGTGGAATGTTCCTGCCTTTATGGCAGGCAACATTTAAAGTTACCACCAGAGCAACTGCTGCTATGATAAAATTTTTGGATTATGCTAATAGTTCATTTATTAGCAAAGACTGTAGATTATTGTCAATTTACAAAATGCACAAAGCATTGAAAGATTTCAAGAGAATCACATACGTACGTTACGCTGTTTGTCCTAATAGAGACTGTCACAAGTTATTTCGTGAAGATACGTTGATTGATTATTGTACCAGAAATGAATGCAGTGTTACCTGCGATGCGAAACTGCACTCTTATCATAAGAATCCGAGAAAAAGAAATGAAGAATGTGGTGCACAACTGGTTCACTTTAGATCGAGACGATATGGTGATGGCCTAAATCCTGTGATAGATGTGAAACCACTTTTCATCTACTGTTATAGACCACTTAAAGATAGCCTACAACAACTACTGTATCGGCCAGGCTTTTTAGAGTCGTGCAACAAATGGTCTACTCGTACTAGATACCCAGGTGTATCAGCAGATTACTGGGATGGTGATGTCTGGAAAGAATTTGAAGAAAAAGGATTTTTCGAAGGAGGGAAATCTCTTTTGTTACTCTTCAATGTTGATTGGTTTCAAACATTTGTAGGAGAACCAGTCTCAGTTGGTCCAATTTATTTAGTAGTTTTGAATCTTCCGCGGCAAGAGAGATATCTGCGCAAAAATCTGATATTGAATGGACTCATTCCACACTTTCCAACAGGAGAACCAAGAAAGCACATAAATTCATTTCTCAAACCACTTGTAGACGAACTTTTGGTTGGTGGGGACAGAGGATTCGAACTGTTTACCGACGAAACCAGATCTAAAACTGTGGTAATTATATATTGCATTATGACAATTATTTTTAAATGCTAATAAATCTTTTTTCATTCTTAGTTTATTAAGGTCGAACTGTCTGTGTCCTGTTGTGATATGCCAGCAACTAAAAAATCCCATGGATTTTTTGGTCATAGTGGTGAATGTGGCTGCAGTAAATGCACTAAGAAATTTCCAGGTTAGTATATTTTATAGATAATAAAATATATAATTAATTGATGATATATTATATGCTATATTATATGCTATATTATATATAATACTATATATTATATTATATATTATTTCTTTATTTATATATATACATATGAATTCTTTATATTTCATAAACTCTATATTAAATATTTTACTTTTCCAGCTTTTCCAGGAGCTTTTCCTGGAGACAAAAAGAAGAGAAATTATAGTGGCTTCCATGATGTGAATGACTGGCCTTTACGTACGCATGCGAAACATCTCCTTGCGATTGCAGACATTAAACGTGCAGATACTGTCAAGAAACCAGGTTCAACAGTCGTTGAACAAAATGTTGGGCTATTTTTCACATTGTGCTTTTTTATCAATGTTGAT
>JAQGBF010000275.1:0-10029 GCA_034698245.1 Schendyla nemorensis | reverse complement strand
GAGGTACAACTGAGAGCTCCTCATGACTACCGTGACAGGGGTGGTGGCGCAGGTGGCAACGCCTGCTGCACTTCCGCCCAAGATCACTCAGTCCTTGGATACCCTGAGGGATGGTCAGATAGAGAGTAACCAACACTATATCTATGTCTGTGTGACTTCTTTACCAGCGCGAAAAGGCTCTACATTCCAGTAAATACTAGAGTCTTACACCAAAGATCGCAGGTGTACCATGGATTGAACTCCAAGATTTTGAAAGACCGATCATGTCAGGATACATGGAGTAGATATAGCAAACGCAATTCACGTGCTCGTGCCACTGTACGTACCAGTCAGAAAGTCGGTCATCCTTTACCAGTTAGAAATTTGCAATCCGCAATCGCAATGCAATGACGCAAGAGTCGCAGCGAACAATAGAAACACGAGCAGCAGGAGCGAATTGGGAGAAAACAAAGGGGAGAACACACAGAAAAGAAAAGTTGAATTTGGCACGGATTTCAATGCGCAGATGTTGTTCAAACTAACAGGAAGAAGATTAGACAGTTGACATTTTTCAAAGCCCTACGCAAGAGAAGAACGAGCAATGGAAGGGAGGTTTCGTGTTGAGTGGAAGGGATTCTTCTCTCTCATATAGATAAAATCTCGTGCATGTAAATAAATGCTGTCCCACTTGCAATTGATGGACAAATAAATGAAGGCATTCGTAAGATAGTTCTGGCCGCAGCAGCCAGCCAAAGCCTAAGTGTGCCGAGCCACCCCAGCCAGTGTCATTTGTCCCTATTTTGTCTGAAAGGGCTTGCTGGGACCTCAGAAGCAGCAGCTAAGGCAGTTTGGGCTGTCTAATAAACTCGTGGCAAAGAGAGAGCAAAAGGGTTGCTGACCTCGACATGACGGCGACGTAGAAAACTCTTCTCCGGGACTGCATAAATTATGATGGCAAAAGGAGTTTTATTTGGTTAGGCCGTGGCTATTGCTTTTCCCCCGAACAGTTCAGTATTTCTTTTTCTTTTTGTTTTTCTTCGGATCCTGCTTCCAGTTAATTAGAGTGAAAAATGAAAATAGGGCTTGCGGTGTTTGGACATAGGGACCTATTTTGGAGCTTATAGTGTATTAAATGTTATATTAGTAGAGGTTAATTTTTGTTGTTGTATGGCGGAAGTCAGTAAAGAAACGAAAGACATGTTTTAGTATGACGAGTTGACAAGATTGATCACTTTACTGAGATAAAGATAAGCTGCATGTAAGATAAGATACACCTGCGAGCATAAAAACTTTATCTTAGTTTAGTATTTTGTCACTAGGTTTTCGTTATAGTCTTTGATAATATCTAGTCCTTGAACTCCCAGCATGACTAATTCATGATTAAAAAGAAACATCTGGTCACTAACTATTTTTAAAGTGACTTAGAACGATCGTGTTATAAATGCAAGGGACTAGATATTGTAAGTGACTGCAGAGAGAAAACCTAGTGACACAATACTAAACTAAGATATAAGTTTTTTTTATGCTCGCAGGAGGGTACTTCAAAATCCGTGAGAGATCAATCTATATAATACTTCAAAATCTAGAGATCAATTCTTGGTACTTCAAAATCAGTTAGAGTATCAGTGTCCAAAGAACAACTGCAATGGCGATTGGTACTAGGTACTATAGGTAATAAAGGAAAGAGTGTTTATTTTGTAATGTTCAACAACATTGTACTTTGCTTGATGTATGTGATGTACTACTTTCTTTTTTTATGGTAAAAAATGTTTTATTTAACTTTTTATCATTTAAATTTCTTCAACTTTAATTAAAGTATGTACTACTTAAGAATTCGTGATTTTCTAAGTTTCATTAATTTAAAAGAAAACAATACTAAAAAGAGCAAAGTTACACTCCCAATGAAAACATATGAAAGAGAGATTAGAGTATAATTTGACAAAGAGAATCCTACCGTAATATTGCACCTATATGCAAAACAAATGAAATGAACTCGAATTTCCATTATGTCAACTGATGCGATTTAAAATCCTGTTATCAGGTCTCAAAGCAAGTACGAGTTCCATGTTTTAAAAATTAAAAACTAAATTGAAATCTTAAGCAACAATAATGAATGAAATCTTTTTTTCTTTTTATTATGGACAAAATTATCCCAAAGGAAAATCCAAAGTGACACTAGAAGAAATGTAAAATGGCTACCAATTAACATGGAGAATATTTGTATAGATTAAGTTGTTACTAATGAGAAAATATTTAATTTCCTACTTGTCATTTTCATTCGTTTTAAAGTTTTGATTATATTCTTCTAATCTATGCTTCCTGCAGAATTGTTTATTTTCTTTTACAAAGACAATTACTTTGGTTCTTCGCTTTGATCTGTTGCCTCAAGACAGTCTTCTGCATTCAGCTTCAGTCTTTTCGCGGTAAAAGCAGTAAAGTCCTCTGAGTAATGAATTGTCACAAATGTTGAGGGAAAAGAGGTATGAAACCTGAATTCTAAGTGTTCCCTTATGGGCACTAGAAGGTGAGTAATGTTTAGAATTTTCTTCTCACTAAAATGCTTTACTTGAGGCCTGGAAGCTAATAAAGCCTTTGTTGACACACCTAATTAATTTCGCTCGTGTGACAATTAACGTTTTTCTGAACGCCATGTGTGGCGCACATGGTCACCCGCCAGAATGTGACACAATTCTAACCACAGACGTCGCCTGAATTTCAATTGCACGAACACAAGTGAGCGTAGCGTGTACAGTGTATCCTCATGCAGAATAATGTCTGATTATTTCTAGCAGTGGTATGATGTTTTGTAAAAAATTAAATGCTGTTCTTATAAGTTAGCAATATTCCAGGTGTAAAGACATTTAGTAAGATAAAGTACAATAGTGAATGACAACATCTGCCTACTTGAGATAGCGCAGATACTTAACGCCCTGGGGCGTTACGAAGTCACGTGACCTGCCGGAGAAAAGCTATAGCAAAGAATCTTTGTACAAAGTACGAAGATCCAAAAAAGAAAAGGAATAAAAAGATCCAAGACTCTCTTCAATTTCCCCACTCTCTCAGCCAACTCCCAGACGTCAAACCCTTTCCTCATCAAATTCTAATTTCAAAAACTCAAGCCTGACACAATAACGCCCGTCCGTCCATCACAAACAACAAGTCTATTATCCCCGTCGAACCTCCTCAGCTCCAATTTCCCCCAATCGAGTCAAACCAGCGCTGACACAATATCTCCAAAACCCGTCACGTCGACATCCAATATATCTGTCCTCATCGCAAAAGCACTACATACAGCGATTCCCGCGTTTTCATAGCGCATCAAACGCCGTCATCGCCGTTGCCGTTCCGTGTCACATGCCATTAGCCACCGACCGACTCCGCTGCAAAAAGAAGCGACATCGAATGTCTCCATTCGAAGGCCACGGAACGACAACCGGCATAAATCTCGTCGAAAGGTCCACAAATCTTATGTAAATGCTATAGCTTAAATCTTGAAATACCCCAAAGAGTGGCCAAATCCAAAGAAATCTATAAAGAATTATTAGAATTATTAAAAATCCGTATATAAATATAGGAAATCCATAGAATTTCATATCGAAACATAGGAAATCCACAAAAAAATATAGGAAATCTAAAGAAATTCATATGTAAATATCGGGAATCCATAGAAATTGATATAGCAATCCACATAAAGCATCCCCTTCACGCTAGCGTCATTTCACGCTAGCGCTAATTCGCGCTGGGGTTTTTTTTGGCCAGCGCAAAAGTCTTCCCGTGAACCTAACCCTAACCCTTGCATAAACCGACCCAACAAAGCACCCCGATTATTTGGCTTCACTGCAATTCACGTAATTGACGCTAGCGTGCAACACCCGATTAAAAAATATACGCCAAATTGCATTGACGCTGGCTCGTAATTGCCCGGCGCCAATTTTAATACATTGATGCCAATACGAAATGACGCTGGCGTGAGGTGGCTCGAAAGCAAGTCATACCATATATGAAATTCAAGCTAGCAAATCTTTAAGATTGTTAACAAATCTCTAAATCTCGTCGATAGAAATTGCCATTGTCAGACCCCTCGCAAAGGAAAGATCGAGTCGTCACGAGTCCCGGATATACGGCACAAAGAACAGAGGCGGGTCCTTACAATAATGGAGCCGTAATTCGGACCCTTTATTACGGAGGGGGTCGCTCGATGGAAATGAATCAGGAGACCGGAAGAAGCCTTGTTCCTAAGAGTCCTAGCTTTGACTTTTCCGAAGGCATGGGAAAGAAGGGGGAAAAAAACGACGGATCAGCGACATTTCGCACACTGGATACCGGGCAAAGGGCCAACCAACCAGCCAAGACCTTGACGCTTAGGGCCCCCAGGAAATTCTGATGGGCCAGACGTCTAGGCCTAAACGACCGTAGAGCAGCCAACCAGAAACAAGATTGTTTTACATTTTTTCTCCGTCTTCTCTTTCCCCCAGGACTTCAATTATGCTAAAGTGTGTTCGAAATAATTTCTCTGCATCCTCCTTCTTTTCATCGCCACGCGAGGGCGTCCTGAAGTACCGAAAAGGGCCGCAGAACGACGCGCCGGAATTTTCTGCCACTCTTGGCAATGGGTCCACTCAGACGATTGGGCTTAAGACCCTTCCATGTATTTTTTTTCCTTCTTTTTCTTTCTCTTTTGTCTCGGTTCTTCTCCCAAAGTGATAACAGATTTTTATTCATGGATACTTTTCCCATCCGTTTGAAACTTGGCTCGCTGGTCTGGCGCGGCCGGCGAATTTATGGAAGCTTCTGAAGAATTTTGTCTTTTTATGGCCCTCGAGCGGGGACCCGGGGAAACGACGGCAGGTTGAGTGGAATTAATCAGGTGGGAAAGAGACCTCAAATAGACTTCCTTGGAAATATCCATCATTTTGAATAATGCGGCGAAGGGCGGGAAATGACGGCGCGAAGGGGGAGATATTTTTCGATATGGGGAATATAGAAAAGGAAAAGTGGCTGAGGAATGGGGAGAGAGTGAGGGGAAAAAATCCGTGATGAAAAAGTGAGGTTTAATTTTTTTTTTCCGAGGTTGCTTGGAAGCTGTTTGGTTCAATTAGGGTTTAAGGAGTAAAGTACAGGGGGTCCATTTATAAGAAGGATTTTAGCTAATTGCTTGATATTTGGTTTCTGGGGTAATGCGATCATGTGGATGTCTTTGCTGTTTGTTTGTAACGTGAAAAAGAGGTCTGTGGTGTGCTTTAAAAAGTATTAGAAGTGTCAGCTGCTCTGCAGAACACAGATGCGAAGGGGCGAGCCGACCTTGAAAAATTTTGGGCTTTGTTAGATTACTTAACTAACTTTTTACTCCCCATTAGTCCGGCCATATATGTGATACCATAATAAACTGTTGAAGAACCCATAACTAGCTAGTAGTTAATGATTGGTCTTCTATTTCAAAAGAAAGAGCTACAACAGTATTACTTGAAAAACACTTATAAAGACTAGCTTCAGGTTTAAAATACAATGGGCCAAAAATGTTCTCTTGAGTAAAGCAACAAACCCGGAGAAATGTTTATACAAAATGTCAACTTATAACAAAAGCAATAAAGCAAACTCTAATTCCAAATAAATATGTTCGCTTACAGAAAGATAAACAAAAATCTTGAAAATCTCCAAGAAAAGCTCACATCAGATTGTACATACTCCTTTCAACAGCAAATAAAACCCCCGAACATCAATTCTCGATAAACAGGCTTACTTACAAAAATAAAAAAAAAATACTTTCCAACAAATTTACGTAGCAGAAAACACCCCCGCAAGCAGCTTTAACATTCAGATTTACTTGTTTTTCTCCCCCCTTTCATACACTGGTCAAAAGCCGCAGTTTCTCTCTATTAGTCTGCCAAATTTAGAAATAAAATAGCCCATTCAGGTCCGTTCCTCCATCTCCTCTCATCCCCAACTAACTCTCCAACGCCCCCTTCCACCTCCCCCCATCCCAACATACTCCCCCACTCTCCCATCCTTCTCCTGCACTCCTAACATTCCTCCCATCCAACATGGCAAAAATCTCTTCTGCGGTTTCCCACTCCGCTTTTTTCCTTCGTCTAGTTGTAGCCACAAATTGTAAGCTTTTACCATTTTTTACTTTTTTAAAAATTCCACTGTTCCTCCCCCGTCTTGATTATATGCCACGCATCGCAATTAATTCTGACATGATTTTTTTCTTCTTCTTCTTCTTCGCTCTCTCTCGTTTCTGCGGGATGGCAAAGAAGCAGATGAATTGTCGGAAGGCAATCTAATTTGCCTGTCTTAACTGCTCCACTCCTCATATCATACATGGCGCTATTAAGCTGGTGAATGGGAGACCAGAGACAGAGATAAGTGTTAATGTGATGAAATTAATTTGAGGGACTCGACGGCGACAACCGGCGACTGCCAAACTTATTGCCGGCGGTAAATAAGGCTTCGAATGGAACCCGCAGGTGGAAAGTTTGGTTTCCCATGCAATATGCGGGGTTCCTAGCGAGACGAGACGATCGAGATTTTAGCTATGCCGTAGAACTAGCTATTTAGCAGTTTTTGGAGTCTGCGTGGCTCCTCAACTTACCACCCGAGGGCGCTTCACTTTTTTGTGCTGATTGGTTTGGAAACACCAACCAAACTAGCTAAAGTAGGGGCAGCCATGCAGAGCATTTCGGATGCATTTGGAATGTGGTAACTTCGCCACCATCTTTTATTCTATTTTAAGAAGAATTTGTAAGGTATTTTCTATTCTCTAATCTAACTAAACTAACCAAAAGACTTTTTGGTTTATTTGCCGAAGGACTTCAACAGAAGAATGCAACATCAAAAAGCAATTATTTAAAGAGTACAAGCTGATAAGTTATGCTAAAGATCAAAAGATGGTCCTGTAAGGTCATCACCTATTAAATAATCATATGACATCTTAGCCTAAGCTTGACTTCTGTTAGTTCTGTTGCAATAATAAGTTCAGAATAGTTTTATTAGTACAGCTGGATTTATAGGGTTCCTAACGAGACGCGACGATCGAGAATCTACCGCTCCGTAGAACTTCTACGGTGTAGCGTTTCGAATGGTCGCATTTGGAAGTGTGGTTTATTGGCGATGCTGATGCAACAATAAGCCCAGAAAAGTTGGTTTGGTTACCAGCTGACTTGATTCGCACGCTCAATGCCATGTAGTCACATTAGGCTCAATTTAATGACAGGCTAAACCGCCTATTGATGCCTTCTATTGATGGCATTGTGTCCGAACGAAAGCCGGCCTTTCAATCGATTTTTACACAATGATGTTGCATTAAAGATTGGGTACATTGAATGCCGATATCTTCATTAATGGTTTTAATGATGGCGAAGGTATTGCGATTGCCTTTCAGAGTAATGTATGTGAATGACGCTCCAGAGAGTTGTGTCGGGTACGTTAATTGGAAGTGCATCCAGGAGGAAGGATGAAATGGATACTTAATATAGCGCATGATTTCTCCTAAAGCCTATAAGCGAATAAACTCTGAAGATAGCCTAAGAGCAAAGTAGCTTCTTTGTACAGTTAAATTCTTTTACAGCATCATTCAAGGGACCGTGTTTTACATTGATTCTACAGCTAGTTTGACATTATAAAAGAGTAAATTTACATGCAAATTTATGGTTGGGAATAAAATCTATTGACTTTATATGCTTATAAAATGCTCCTATGTCGTAATATCAGAATTTGAACCATGTATAAAAATAATGTGTAGAAAAGTACTCCAAAACTTTTGTGAAGAACTTGTCTGACTTAAGAGATTATTGGAAAATATTTTCTGACACATTAGCATTATTATGTTTAGCTTTAATTCCTATTTTCAATTTCTTGATTTTCACTTTTGTAGGGCTTTTGGTTAGTTCTCTAAGCGTAACTTGAGAGTTACTTATAATAACGGCTAAAGGTAATTATGTTTTTTTTTGTCGCAGTTGCACCCTTAAACCTTACACGTTTTCTAACAATTGCAGTCATTGAGATAGTCGTTGCAATTGTTGTTATTGTTGGTTGCAATTATTTCTTTTCAAGGTGAAATCAAGCTAATTTCTCTTAAGTGGTATAGTCATGACAATTTTTGAGAAGCCCTCTATTGAAATTATAGTCAACTTCTCATTTTGAGTCTTTACAGCTAAAGAGAGGGAGAGTTTTTTCTCTCCATGACAGTAATTAATCAGCCAAGGGCCTAATATTTAAAACTTATCATTGCCATCTTTCTGCCACTACTATTAAAACAGAATTTAAATTCTTAACCTTAAAGCTGATCGATACAAAGCCACCAGTGGCAGCAAAGGACAACTTAGAAACTCGACCAAGCTATAGTTAGCAGAACCGGCTTTAAACTTTCAAGCCACTACTTAATTCGCACCGCAAACTCACCTTTAAACGCCCCATGCAAAACAACAACATTAATTACATTAGAATTACCTTTTTAAGCACTTGCAAAAAATCGCCCCGTCTCTAATTTAATTACCATTCTAAATAACCCTACTTTCATTACTATACCTCTTGTTATTCGAGGAATATTTGCATCGCTCGCCATATCAAAGTAAGGTCAACGCCTCATTACGCGAATCTTGCATAACCAAGGCCAGGTGTTACATTTACTCAGCCGATCCATCCATCCAACCTACACCCCATCTCCCGTTACTATTTATCACGAAAAGCAAAGACCCCAGTCAGAGTTGAACAAACGCAGCGCCGTCCAAACAAGAACAAAGCACTTCGCTGCCCCCGGACACGCAATTTGTAGCTTCCCCGCGCGACTCGTTTATGTATTTTTACGTTTCCGCGGGGGAGAATGTTTTATGAAAATTTAGCAAAAGGGAGAGGAAAAAGGGGTCGCAAAGTAAAATATCAAGTTTAAGGGTGCGTGAACTTTCTTCATGGCGTATAAGTTATAAAAAGGGATAGAGAAAGAAAAGGCAAAAGTGGAACAGATGGCAGAGATGGTGCGGTCAGCGACTGTCCACTTCGTCCATTTCGTGACAAGTGAGTGAAAGGAAAAGGGGACTCGTTTTCCACACCATCAAACCCCGCGGATCGAGTCCCACCGACTGCCTATTAGTTAGAAACGGGAGAAGACGTCGCTCGCTGCCCCGCGAACCGCTTTCCTGCTCTGCACCGCGCTTCTTTTCTCCCCCAGAAAAACCCTGGGCTTATTTTTTCTTTTTCTTTTTCTTTCTCTCTTTCTTTCTTTTTCGTTTTGTTTTGATGAAACACCAAAATTTGGTATTTTGTCGATGTGTAACTGAGAGTTGTCAATTTGGGTGCTTTGTCGATAAACCAGTGAGAATTATCGATTTCGGTGATTCGTTATAACACACACAAGGCACGCGTGTGTCTGTGTAAGATATGTATACTCAGCCCACACACCAGATAGTTTTCCATCACACCCACGCAGACCTTATACACAAAAAATTTACCTTAGCCAAATACAATTACTGTCTTATCCTCTTACTGCATTTGCAACCCACATTTCAAGAACCGCCCTGCGCCCGACGTTTTGTTCAACTTCTGTTGAGCCTGGTTCCTTCCCTCTCTCTTCCAATCCGACAGCCAATCCGCTGACGTACGACTCCCAGACAAAAGACAGACCAAAAAAAAAAGACAAACAAAACTTTTTATTAAATTTGCTCGGCATTAAAAATTCAGAAAACAATCGGAAAATGGTGGAAGCCGGCTGAATTTTGACTCGGCATTTGACAATGGAGACCCCCACGCACACATCCCACATATATATCTTCGGAAAAATAAGCTTCGCTTTCCTTTTCCGAGGATGAACGGAGCGCAAATTCCGGGGTCTTCTAACCGTATAAAAGAATAAATATAAATGTATTAGAGAAGCAACTTGTCAGTCGGAATCAATACGAATGTTGCCAAGCGTTGGGGCAAAGGGTGAATTTTTCAGCATCTCAAGTGATATTCCATCGCTTCGACTCATAAAAAATAGATTCCCATCCCCTTTCCTCTTCTTTTTTTTCTTCTTGTGTCTCCTTTCTACGTGGGGCTTCAAATTAGTAGCATTCG
>JAQGBF010000274.1:0-10035 GCA_034698245.1 Schendyla nemorensis | reverse complement strand
ATTTATTATGTTTTAGGCTTTTGGCTTACGAGCAAAGCGCATGAGCCAGAAAGTTTTTTGCGGAGCCCAGGCTGAAAGTCACATCCATTTCCTGTTTCTTCCCAGCTATTTGTGCTGAAATGCATTATGTTTCCATTAAATGGATGTAACGGATATGGTTGCAGGTCTGTCCCATATCATTTTCGCATGCTAGAACAATTTAGTGGTGCAAATTAAAAAATCATGGCAAAATCTGGCAATATAGATAGATTGCATGCGTTCAAATTCAAAATCATGGGGTGGTTTGGCAATAGAAGGTATGCGTTCAGAACAAAAAACCAGAAAATGCATAAAACAAAATAAAAACCCCACACAAAAAAATGCAATGACAGAATTGCCAGAAGCCTTTCAAGATGCGACTAGCATAAGCGTCTTGCCTACATTTTTTTTTCCCCAAAAATTGGCCTTCTTCTGTTTTTGAGGTTGGCATGGTTGGTGTTTGGGTTATGTTGTTGATAGCTTTTTGGAAGAGATTCGAGCCTGGCCTGGTATAGAGTAGTTTTTTTTTTCCTCCTTGGTTCTCTTAGAAAAATATCCTAGAATATAAGTCCAAAAGTACATACATATTATAGTGGGAACCCATTACATTAAAACTGTAAAAATTTGTAAATGGACTTGTAGATACAATAAAGGAGAGATGAATAGACTGAACCTTTTTCAATTTTAAACTTTTCCCAACATTTTTTCCAGCACAACAAAAACCAAACAATGTCGAAACATAGGCGCACCATAGGCGCCCAACTGATATCGGGCACCCAAACTGAACCAGGTGCCTATAGCAAAAACCCATCCAATATAGCTGTTGCACATTTGAAACCAAATTCCCAAATAAAACTAATGTGTGTACCCAGATGGAACCAGCGCTCATCTGTAGCCAGCTCTAGTAGAACGCGCGGAACAGAACTCGCGCCCGAGGGACCAGCACAAATGAAACGCGCTCAGGTGAACGCAGCCCATTAACAAATCAATGCACCATTGATCACTGTACTACGCACAATGTACACAATGCTTGGTAAATCACAAAACAAACATGAACTATTTATTTATAAAAACTCACTGGAAAGCTTTCAGAATTATCTTTTCCCATACTATTTACCTGCTGAATAACATTATACTTATTATCTAAAACTCAACAAATATATTTACTGTAATATTGCATGCATCTATTTCGGTCACAATGAGTTAAAAAGCAAGATAATTCTTTCCACATGAATTTGAAGAGAAGTACTAAAACTAAGCTAATCAATATTTCAGTATCCATGAAAATATTTACTGTTGACTCTCTTAGGAGCTAAAAGAAATGCTGATTTTTTAAAATAATGTTTGCTATCAGATTTTGAACTAATCTAAATAAAAAAGGTTGGTTAAATTAAGAAAATTCGTTATAACTGTTTTCGTTATAACGAGAGTAGTGTCTTCATTTTAGCTGAGTGAAATAAATATTTCATAGGATAAAGGGGACAGAGTGAGAAACAATGTTATCTTCAGATCAATGTTGGCAAGTTATATTCAGCGCAGCTGGGGTAAAGCTCTCCAGATTTTTTATTTAAATTTTCAACTTGAATCCATTTTTAGTTTTGAATGGTTGTTGCAGAATTGTAATTGGGTGATGAAAACTCCAAGAAGTGAAGTGGGTCCCTTGGTTTGTTTCATACATAATATAAAGAAAATTGAAATAATATTAGTTGATGTGACTAACATAAAATTGATTAGATTATACAGTTTCTTCAATAACAAAGTTAATATTTGCGCAATACACACTTGAGAATGCTAGTTGTAATTTTCGTTATTACTCTCATGTTATTGATGAATCGAATTGAGTGCACCTAGTTGCAGCACGACTCATTTCTTTAATAACATGAGGTATTGCTAGCAATAAACATTATTACTGCTATCTTGAAACACATGAGTGCACCTGTAAAATTTACAGAACAAGAACACTGCTCTTGCTTGCCATAAATGCATTTAAAAAATGCATTGAAATGTGTAAATACTGTTTAGCACATTAATTATTACTAGCAAGAATATCTAGTCTCAAATAAATGAAGTTTGTTTTTTTTTGATAAGGCATATTATAGTTACTTTCCTCGAAAGAGAGATTTTAGTACTAGAAGGTTCATAATGATGCTATTTCCTTCTTACTTCTGTCATTCTTCTAGAATTCTTTATTTAATTTTCAGAGTTCAATCCAAGCACTGAGTAATTCTTTCCATTTAGTTTTATTTGTTGCTAGAATTTTGTAATCCTATAGAATTTTTTGTAAGTCTTTATTCTATTTTATTGGATTGGCGCAAATAATTACTATTGTCGATTGACTCTTGTTGTCAGCTAGAGTTTTATTTTTCAGAATTCCTTTATAAATTTAATTTGTATTTTTTAATCAATTTTTACTATCCAAAATACTGACATACAATTACTTTAAACACTATTAAATCATTTTAAGTCAAATAAAATTTGTCTGCATCATTTTTTCTAGCAAACCAAATGAACAGATTAAGTTTGGGATCGCAACAATGTCGATTGGCTTTGGCTGATTAATAAAAGCCACTCAACATTCTCAACTGATTACACATACTTTTAACTTAACAACATCATTAACACTTATGGCCTATTACAGCAAGATAACATTACAAACGTAAACTAAGTCTGCACTACTTGATCGGTTACTAAGGTAGACAAGTTATAACTTAGGTTTTCAGCCTAGCTAGCTTGTGGTGGGGATGGCTTGTCTTGGGCAAGGGTAAGTAGGGCAGCCACCCTGGGTCACTTAATTTAGAGAGGGCTGCCAAATCTGCCCCTCTTCCAATCCTATTTACAACATACAGACTTCTAGCCTTACCAATATAATATACCGTATTTTCTTTTAATTATGTTTTGCCAGGCCTGTAAGCCCGGCTTCATCTGAAATTGTTTTTTTTTCAGGCCCTGTGTCGTACATTTCCAACTAAATCAAGATAAAATTTTAAAACTATAATCTGTCTGCACTTACAGCTAGTTCCACTAAGTCTTCTTGACTATGGTTTACTCAAGGTAGGCGATCTGATAATTCAGGTCCCCGCAGTCAATGCTTGTGGTGGGGATGAGTGGCAAGGGCTGAGTAGGCCACTCCAGGTCATCCGATTTAAAGAGGGGTACCAAATGGATTTACAGCTTGATTTCACCAATATTCCACTTTTCAATAGATATAATAATGTTACTCAAAGGTCTTAATTAGCGAGTTGACGTTATAACCGAGTAAACTATATGGCCCAGGGTTACTGCTGTTACTTTTAACAATTTACGACAAGTTATAGTAAATTGTTAATAGTAATGATTCGGCACTTTTATCTAAAGTTCATCTTACTAGTAACATTTTACTATAAATTATAGTAAGCTGTTAAAAGTAACAGCAGTTGTCAGAGAAAAGCACCGATTTTCAACCCTGCGAGGACCCAGATTTGATATAAGTGTCGCCATATCCAGATTGACATTATATCCGAGGTCATTATATTCGAGTTCCACTGTATTTTATACAAGCCAAAACCATTATGCCGTAAATTTGTGGCAACCTCCCATTCAAGGATTCAATTGAAATCTATGGCAAATTATAGCAAGCAAGCATAACCGTGCAATTAAGTGTTAAAAATGAATTATGGATCCTTTATTAACTTTTCAATTGATAACATATTTATGCTTGTCCATTTGTTAAGTTAAATCACTGCTGTTGAAAAGTGAGTGATAAATGAGTCTTCACATTTCAAACCTTGCAATACCATCAGTCATTACTCATAACTTGGTTTCATATAAGACAGTATGTAATACTAATTACAACCCCTAGTCCAGTTTCATTATTCTTCGGCTATAGAATATAAGTCAACAAACTCATCTTTGTAGTGACAATTTGCAAGGTCAATGTTTCCTAGGTGGCTAACCTGCTAAGGGAAAACTCAGACATTTTAAAAGCAAAAATGAAAAAAAAAACTATAATGCAATTTCTCAGGGATTTGACCCTAACCTTAATATGTCCAGTCAAGAAAAAAATTTTAAATTGAAATAAAAAGTAGGATCAGTGAAATGTACTCCCATGATGTAGGTTTCTCTTCTAGTTTGACCTAGTTTTTACACCATGTAATTACAGTAAGAGAAGATCCCACCGTCAGCAGGTTCAAGATTTGGGCCACATTTTCTGTTAATTGGTACAAGGCAAATTATGGTGGGAAGGGTACAAAGTATTTTTTGGATTAGTCTATCACATATCTTTATGCATGTAAAAGTGAACTGCATTCATGAAAAAGTTAATGTTTGTTTACAGGGTAATGAATTCATTGCCTAGAACCAGACTTTTGGAAGTCAGTGACTTTTCAATATACCTTAGAGGCTAAAAATAGAACTTGAGCTTTCTCGAAAATAAAAACAAAAGTGGAATTGTAAACACTTTAAAAGTTTCCTTCTGAATATCTGTTTATCAAAACGAAGCTAATGAGATTGCTAATTCCAAATAATTATGCAAATTCAAGTTCAGTCAAGCTCAGATACCATTCGCAGAAAAGATAAGGAAAGTAAAATGAATTGTATCCATAGTCACAGTTTAATATGTCAAGCATGTCATACATAAAATAAAACTCTGCTAAGATTTAGGTTATTGTATAGAAACAAAATGTTAAAATAAAATAATAAGAATGTATTTGCCTTTATTTTATTGAGGTCAGTTAAGTAGCTTAGCTATAAGGAAATATAAGTATTTCAGGCCAAATTTCATCGTATTTTTTTAAAAGTGTTGTTTAATAAATTAGCATCGATTACACACTAAATTATCTTCATTAATAATAAGCCTTTACCGATCTTAATAATCTGGATTGATGATATCTGTTTTAATAAATAAATTTTTAATGCTTAGCTGCAAAAAGTAAAAATTATTTGGTTTACAAGCTGTGCCTGAACAGTCAGTTCTGGTTAAAACGTTTTACTGCGTATTGCACAAGGTACTATGATGTGACTAATACTTGAAAAAATTTATTAACTGTAAATACCTCAACCAAACAATTTTATATTGTAACAATTTCTTAAGTCTTAAAATATGATTAAAATAAGTAAATCACTCATTTGCTTTTTCAATTAAATATTACATGTGATCGGTTAATCTGTAATAGAAACAAAGTATTAAGCCCAGTGTCCTGGTCAATTTTTAAAAGTTTTTGCTCGTAAACATCGTAACCATATTTTTTCCTTTTCACAGCCTAATGTATTTTTTATCTTTAATAGTTCTTTGTTCAATTATTCGAAGCCAACAAACTTAACAACAATTAGAAATTATTTTTTGGCTCCCACTAGTCTGTCAGGAAGAACATGTGGCCAGCTAAGGACAACATCCTATTCATGCTGACCTACAGAAAATGCACAAAAAACAGCCCCAACTACTGGGCTTTTCCTTAGAACACTTCTTAACATTAAAGGACACATTACCTAACTTATAATCACTTCCTCATTTTAAAGACACCCATGTACAAATAAGAGATAATATTGTGTTCAAATACAAAATTTCTAATTTTGTTATCTTCATTTCTCCAGCATACCAATCATAAAATACACGTGTTTTTTAGGAGTAATACTTGCATTAAAAAAACTGTTTTAATGACTATTGCATTTATTTTATTTCTGAATATTTTATATTTTATAACTATCTCATTTTTATTTTATGTATGGAATTTTCTCAAATTTTTATGTATGATATTTTCCAGAATTCTTCTGATTTGAAGTGTTGAAAAAAACCATTTCTTGACTTTATTACCTGAAAAAATCCTTCCATGATTTTAATTGTTGGAAAAGTCTTTCCACGATTTCAATTGTTAAAAAACTTTTCCAGGGTTTCATTTTTTGGAAAAACTTTTCCCCGATTTTAATAGATGGAAAACGTTTTTATTGTTAAAAAAGTCTTTGAATGATGTAATTCAGCATAGCAAATGGAAAATTAATACATGATAAAACCAGTAAACTTCATTACACAATAAATCTGGAAAATAACAACACAATAAAATTCAGACCTTAAAAATATTCAAGATAAGAATTAACAAACATTTTCCCTATAACCATCGCTGTTAACACTTCACACCCACCCAAAAAAACCCACAATTCAAAAACAATAATTACCACATGCACCACCTTTTCCACGACACAAACCTCCACTCTTGTCATGGTAAGTCTCCAAAAAATAACCCAATTCCACTCCAAAAACTCCAGAAATCCCAGTTTCTCCTACCCAGTAACCTGCTATGTCTCACCACAACCCAGAAAACACAAACCAGCCACAACTAATGCATCACCCCAGCCAAACCCTACTTCCAACAACCCCAGGTTCCAAACACACAGAAACCTGCCTTTAAAACCCCTGCAAAACCATAAATTCACTACTTACCCACTGACTAGAGAGACCAATCACACCAGGGAAGCCAACCTAGGAGCAGATTATGATTGTAGCAAGTGATGCTTATGCTGTGAATGGGAATGCCTGCAGTGAAGTCTACTATCCGAGTGCTGCCAGGTTCCTCTACCTACTGACGCCTGGATACGCGAAATGTGGTTCCACCGAGCACACGGATGCAATTGGTGGACCCTGCTTGGCCTAGTTGCTGGAGGGAGACAGAAACTGTTAGCTGGGGCCATCAGATGGCAGCTGCAGAGGATGTGTGTGTGTGTGATGTCATCAGGTGTGAAGGTTAGGTTGTTGGGCTGAGAGGGAGTGATGTCAGAGGTGGGATGGGTAGGAAGAATGGGATTTTGGGGAGGATTTTTTTTTTTAGATGGAATAACTTCTGTGGAATGAGATTTTGAGTTGATAAGGAAGTGGAATAGTGAAGGAGAGTTTTTTTTAAGGTTGTGCAAATTTTTGGTTTTGTTAGTAAGGGTGTATGTGGGAACTGGGAGATTTAAAATTTTCTTGTATTTCTTCTCGAATGATAATAATAAGCTCATCAAATTGGATGGCTTTCTTGATGTCTTTTATATTGTTCATAAATATACTTAATACTATAAAGACAAAAGTAATAGAATTATTTCATGTAACAATATATGAGGGACAGGAATTATTAATAAATATAGGCGTCTTCCAAACACAAATAAATATAAATATCGAAGGAAAGATAATCATTAAGTTTAAAAGTGTATTACCTGCTTAGTAGTAATGCAAATGTGATAGCAAATTTTATGTATTTAGCTTTCAGTAGGTACTTAGTTCAACCTACACACCTGTGGTATGGCAAAAAAACATTTTGAATTGAACCATTAACTACGGGGGTTTTTTATTACAACTTGACGGCAACGATGCCAGCTAGATTTGAAGTTTCATTTAGAAAGTTGTATAGACTTTATGCATAAATAACAGAAATAATTTATTATCCTCTTCTGATCTTGACATTTTTAATAATAAAAATGCAGATCTTTCTAAAATATAATACAGCTCTCTAATGCCATGAAGTTGACATAAAAATTTCAACTTACATGGACCATAAAGAATACACAAACAGAATTACATTAAGGTAAAAGTCCCCATAAATAATGAATCATTCAATTATATTTTTTTGTGGTATCTTATTAACAAATGCAAAGTTACCTGTTGCCTGTTATAATAGTTTGCTGATAATGAAGTTCATTTCATTATTTCGGGTATATCCTCTTAAAAGGTAATGATTTTCAAAGCTAAAACTTCATTCTTCTTTAGTTTACTCTGCAAACAAATTATGTTTTAGGCCACCAGTCAAAATTATTCGAATATTATAATATTTTACAAACTTGGGAGTGGGGCGTAAGAGTTGTTTTAAATGCAAATCCGTCGATATATCTATGGCTACAATTTAAGGTATGCTTAAGTCGATGTCTAATTTTTCCTGGCTATGTGGTAATGATCTGGTTATGATTTTTATGACTACGGTGAATTAGAAAACCAGGACTTGGATGAAGTTCAAAGTGAATAGAAATGTTTGCTTCAGTCATTTTATCTTCATCATGACGCTTTTTACCTATCGCCTGAGGGCGCATTCTGAGCATGCTCTGGTTACATTATTGGTGGGAAAGCATTGTTGAGATTCATCGGTTTTTGCAAACCATTGCGGGCTTCCAACAATGCTTCCTCACCAGTCTTGTAAACAGAACATGCTCAGTCACAACAGAGGCACCCTCAGGCTATAGGCAAAACCTCACATCAAAGACTGGAGATAATTCTGCGATATCGATGCTTAACAAAGAGACATTTATAAACATAATAAAATATTAAGTATCAATTTTTTGCTTAACTAACTTTACAAAATCAAATGAATTTGAAAATATGAATGAATAAAATCTTTGTATGTACAAGTTAGTGTATACTTTATGTAGGGAACAACCAGAGCTACAAACAGCCACTTAGTTTGTTTTTTTTTGTTTATATGTAGGAAGTAACTTTGATACAAAAATAGGAAGTAATCAAGTAAGCACGTTATATTTAAAATGAAAGAACTGAATCACAATCAATTTTGAGTGATTAATAATGATAGGTAGGCGAAAACAAAATTCCAGTAAAATTATTTAGAGCACATTTCTTTCTACGAACATCTTTGAATGAGAAGAAATTACTCTCCTTAAAAAAAAAACTCCAATTTTACAATGAGCAGTTGAGTAAACAGGAAATAAGGGAAAGTCAAGATCAAAACCAGGTCAGGAAATAATTCAGCCTTCAGTCCCAAAGAAAAAAAAACCTTATTTCCAACAAAAAATGTTGTCTGTTCACTTCATTGCTAAAAGAAATTTGGTCCAAATCGCCTTAATATAGCATGAATTCAATTACAGCAACAATCACTTCCTGATTTAAAAAAAAACGTGCATTTGATTCATCCCACTAGCTTTATATATTCAATTCATCAACCAAATTTATTCTTAAATACAAAGACTTCTACGACACCAATCTGTGTTTTAGGCTTTTTTTAAGGTAAGAGAATGTATGCCACACTTAGTAACAAATGACATGATTACTGAAGAAGCTTGGTTTCTGTGAATTTAACTTCCTTCTATAATTAACTTCCGCTAAAGGAGAAATAAAAAAGCAGAAATAAAGAATATTCTCTTTTTTATTAATAAATCAAGAATTGTTTGTGTTGAATTTCATACATTAAAAAAATACTAAACAATTTTTCTTTTGGTAATTAAAACTTCAGTTTTTTAAACTGGTCAAAGTCCAAAAGATTCAACTGCTGAAAAACGTATATACTAGTAATAGAAAAAAATTGACGTTTTAACTACGTGTGAGGAAATGGTAATTACTAAGTAAAAAACACTATTTTGTTAAATTGTTTAGCATATTTTCTTGTACTGTGTAGTTACAAACTTTTTTTTCTATCTTTTCTTTTCTTTTTACAATATAATTCATTCAATGTCATTCCAGAAATGGATGCGTGTGGGAGGCGACCGAATGCTTCGCTACCGGGATCATGATCTCTGCATAGACAGCAAAGATGAGAAGACCAAAGGCTTGACTGTGGAAAAATGTTCTGCATTTACTATTACTCAGCGCTGGAAATTCTCATTAAACAGGCTATGAGGAATCGAGAAATAGTTTAATCACCATTATTGTTTGCATTTAGTTTCACTTAATTATCTTCCTTGCAAATCCCGCATTTGCAAATTTTTAAAAACAAAAAATTAGGTGAAACATCTTGCAATTTACCAAGGTCAATGCGCAAAAATCCTAATACAAGTGTTTGTTTCTGTACCTGTGGCCATTCATCCAAAGATTCTCTGCTCCATGTCTAGTCTGTACATTTTACATACATTAACTTTATCCATAGTCTATGTTACTATTTATAGATTATTTTTGTAGTGTTAAAATAATCATTACTTGCTGAAGATATGTGCCAAAAACTGTGAAGGCTTATACATTTTTTGAATGCTTAAAATGAGTCTTTGCAGTTAAAAAATTGTAAATTAAGTTAGTTGAATGCTTTGATCTTTTTATTTGTCTATTATGCAATTGTAATTCTTTTCTTGTTGTGA
>JAQGBF010000273.1:0-10049 GCA_034698245.1 Schendyla nemorensis | reverse complement strand
TTTAAAAATAGGATTTGATGTTTATTTAAAAATTAAATGAAGGTATGGATATTATATTAAACTAACCTGGATCAACAAAGTACGCAGTCAGGACATATGATTTATTTGATCTGACCTCATCTTGGATAAACATGGAATTTTTTTCGTATATTGAAGGAGTTGCATCAGTTTTGTTTGGAACAGGAAACTGCAAGACACTGTTTGTTTAGTTTCGTGAGCCACATTTGCTTTTCTGAAAATTACTTACATAAGCCTGTAAACCTGCTATGTAGCCATTGTGATCATACAGAACTGCAATTCCATTTCCCACGGATTTTACGTAGCGTTCACCTAAAAATTTCCCTGCAAATGAAAACCAACAAAATTATTTTTTGGTATTTTTAGCTAATAACAGCGCCTAGAGCCTCCATTCAAGTCAATTTGTATGTTTATATATAAATATTATTGAATTGTGAAAAAAGCATGTTTTTTAATGGTATATATATGGTTAGTAATGTGAGATGCTCATAACCAATCGGCATTTTACCTTGCATTGTAAAATGCAAGTCATTTTTATTGGTAAAAATAATGCTGCATTGAGAAAACCACTGTGAACTGGGATAACTTCTTGGAAACCGTTACAGGTACATAAACAATTCCAAGTAGAAAGTTGTTTATAATGGTCCCAGAATCAGGTCATTAGGAGATATAGCTTCTGTACTGCTTTAGTTGCACTGCAGTGAAGCATCTCTCTTTTTTAGTATATAACAGCAATTTCAGGGGCAGCATAAGAAGTGTGTTTTTCATAAATTTTCAGTTGCTTCAAATAGCTTTTGAATAATTAGTGTGATCACTGATTCTGACTCTATGGATCATTCTAAACAACTTTGTAATTGATTTTTTTCTGTATTGTCCTATTTAGAAAAGGAACAGTAGTTTTATTCATCCTGTACATATTTATGCCATTAAAAAGACAAATGCAAAAAAAATACAACAATAATACAAACATGTAAATATTACTATAGTAAGCAAAAATAATAACTTCCTACAATAAAAAGTTGCAAATAAAAATGAACATTTAAAAAAAGTTATAAAACATCTAGAAGAAAATTGTCCAATGATCAGAAGATCACTCTCAAAATATAATTTAGCTTTTATTTCATTTTTTCATACTTTAGTTTTTTTCATCAACACATAAATTAGATTCTTGACTTTAAAGCTATTTATTATTTTGTCATTAGGTGAGACTAATGTCTCTCATCCTGTTGCGCAAATACATCTTCTATTATACTTCAAGGTCATTTACAGGGAATTTCAACAGGAAAATAAATGAATTACTCTTCAAACAGCACTTAAAAAAATTGAGCTTAAGAAACCAAAGTTAAACAGGAAAACAAGTTATTGGAGCAGGTCACCTGATTACACACTATTGAACTCGATTCAATACCAAAAAGTTCAGTTTTAGAAAAAAATAAAAATAAAATCATGTTGCTGATCACTTAATAAAATGTAACTGTATTCAAATTAATTACCCGAGCAGCTTGCACCAGTTTTTTCCTTGATGTAACCCTTTTCTAAGGCTTTTTTGATCTTAAGTGGCATTTTGGTGAAGACATTGTCGCTGGCAATATTTATACCCCATGTTACTAAAAAGAATAGAATGATAATGGGATTTAATTAGTGAATAAAAGATAAAAGAAAATTGAAACACAACGTTTCGACTATATTGTTTTTACTAAACACATTCGCCACTTAAATATCTGATAATTTAAAAATTATGGTTTTTAAAAAAATAAAAAAGATAAAAAAAAAAACTTCCCATGCCGGGAATCGAACCCGGGCCTCCTGGGTGAAAGCCAGGTATCCTAGCCACTAGACCACATGGGAATATGGAAATAAGCTACTCTAAAGATTCCATGCATTTATTTCCTAAGCGAATAAAATTAGTAATAATTTAACAACTTAACAACAACAACTTAACGATTTTTGACAGCCATTATCTATTATCTAATGAGAACTTTACAATTTATCATTTAAAATATAAATTAATCATTTCTTTTGCCTGATAACTATTATGTAACTAATTGCTTTTATGCATAAAAAATATTCTAAACTCAACTTTTACAAACAAAATTAATTTATTAAGAAAAGAAAATAATCCAACAATATTAAACTTACCTCTAAGTGTATCCCAATCAGGATCTAAAAATAAAAAATTTAATAAATAAACTTTAACTAACTTCAATCACATCTAATTAAAATGTATTTTTTACCTCTATGAAACAATCTGCCGAATATTCCAGCTGAGCTAGGCTCAATAAGCACTAAAACCAAAGCAACAAAGCAAATGTGTACTGCTGCATTCATCTTGAGATTTCTCTTCCAACACAAAAGCAGGTTTGCCAAGTGGCACTTGTCTTATACCAGTTTTTCAAGGTAAATGGCATGCTGGCCATTCAGCTGTGATGTCAGACTCCGCAGGGAACGTGATCTATAGCAAACTCCTAAGGTTACAAAATCGAGGTCATGACATCATTTGAACCAGTAACATGATGTCACGCAGGGGGTCTAGTTCAATGATTTGTAGATTTTTATAAAGTTTATAAAATTTTTAGGTACAATATAAAAAGCATAATACTGTACTAAAAGAATTAACACTTCTATTTTCAATTTGTCTAGTTTTGTGACTGACTTTATACTACAGTTGAAGCCCTCTTAACTGGACATAGTAAAGTCCTGGCAGCCCTCTTATCCGGACAGAACTTGCTGTCCCAACAAATACATTCCAGTAGAATTGGCCCCCTTTTATCCGGGCAGCCATCATAACCAGACACTTCTTTGGGGCCCTGCCTATGTTCGGCTAAGAGGGAGCATTTTCTATTTTTCTATTTTTCATGTAACTGACTTTATTTTTAATTTAGATTTTAGTATGGCGAGGAATTCACTGTTGCTGTAGTTCTACCTATGAAACTAACAATCTATTAGAGATAGATTAAAAGGAAGCTGCAGCTGCAGAGCTTAGTATATTGTAACGGGGTTCATGCCTTAATCACTAGAGTTCTTCATGTATCATCTGTAATTCTATGTTTCAATATGAAAGTATTATAACAAAGCGTTCATATCAATTGTTATCTCTTAACAAAGAAACTACTCTCATTGTTCTCCATATATATTGTTATTCAATGCATATTGTTCTGTATCCAAGAAGAAGCTACCATAACATAACAACAGTAATAAAATACACACCTAGTTCAGCTGTTAATTATGTCTCTTATATTTGATGACAGTTCACATAATATTCACATACAACTACTGCAATAGTTGTTATAAATTATAACTATGCTAGAACTATCCGCAATTCTCTTTCTCAGAAAATCTTATAACTGGATTTATTCATAAGGAAGGGGGATTTCATAAGCTAAAACCGTGCAATCGCAAACACTCTAACTTTTTTTAAAGCATAATGTTATATGTAGTGCTGATGCAAACTCTCTAATAATATCACAAACAATTACTCGTGGCATTAAAAGCCAGAAATGCATTGTTCAGCAAGTATCGAGTTTATATGGCAACTCATAAACTTCTATGCACCAGTTAGTTTGTTTCAGTTTTACTTCACTTTGCCTGATGCTTTATGACCAATGCGATTGCTGCATCATTAAATTTTATTTTTCTACTTCAATATTGTAGCACACTATACTGCAGCCTCTTGTTTTCATTGCCTAACTTTCTTTAACATTACTAAAAAATGGTACTGCTACCATGGCTGCTTTACCCACTCAATATTGTTATTGTTTTCTTGTTCTGCGCCATCAATACTTCCCATTGCTCAATGCATCACTGGACATTACTTACAAAAACATACAAATAAATTTCATCAGATTAAAGCTAGCTCAAGTAGAAATGAGACAAGACAATACCAGTTGTAGTCAATTGATAGCTCAACTGTTAGCATACTTACCCATGAACCAAAGCATCATTTGATGAAACCAAATAGACATTGGTGGCATTTTTATGAACAAATAGTTGGTTATAATGATATTCCTTTGTGTGTGGAAATTAATCCCAATGGCCAAATAGAAAACTCCATTTTTTAAAGTTTCTCCAAATATATAACGTTTTAGGCCGTAGACATCGGCGAATAGTGGACATAAGCAGATGTTATACACCGTATTACTAAATTAGTAATAATTAAGGTTATTATTATGTTAAGCGTAAGTGTTCGTTTCATGTGGAATTATGCAAAAATTGTGATAGCAAAATTTCTGATTTTTAACTTTTTTTTTCGACAATGGATTGCGCAGTTTTGCCAACCCTTGCGCGCAGTTAAAATGTATCCATTTTGATATATATTATTGCTACGTGAGTCGACGGAAATACTGGCCACTAAGAACTGTGCCATGGAGCTCCAACTGTCCAGATGATTAATTGCCCATTGATCATTAATAACGCGCAATGGCGGCTGCAGTGAAAAGGAAAAAATTACTGTTTTAGAAAAATGCTATATATTAAGTCTGAAAGATTACATATGTTGCTGAAGAGTGCTATTCATGAATATGGTAACAAACATGCATTTGTTACACTGCAGACTGATTAAGCGAATGTGGGATTTTGAGAATTACACTGATGACATCACATCTATCATGTGATGTAATGCTATGACATCTATAGACACTACTTGAAATCCTGGTTCAATAAATTAAAGGTATATTTAATGTGTAGTACTTTATTTATATAAAAAGTAATTTTTCTAAATGGGCATAAATTTGTGAATAAGGAAATCTGAAAATGAAGAGCATTTATCTTGTAAAATAAAAAATTGTCTGAATGTTCTTAGCATCACTTTTGAGAATATAAATTGCTTAATCCTCACCCTATTTTATGTGAGCAAAAAACTAATTTATTTGAGTAAGACATGTCTGCTGAAATGCTAAGATTGATATCCAAATTATACATAAGGTTCAATTCTTTTCCTTTCAAATTTATCTCTAGCAGCTTCAGATTTTTCCATTATTTGATAGCAATTTCTAACAAAATATGCAAAACTTTTTATTGTTTTCAATTTTTTTTAGAATTTCAGTTTTTGAGTATCTACAAGGTAAAAAAATGAATAATGTACCTACATGCTTTATAATAAAAAAAAAAACGAATTGCAGTTTTCTAGTTGTAAGTATTAGTGATTCAGTAGGGTCTATATTGGTTAATATCCCGAACTAGTTGGGTTCCATCCCGACCCAGAAGAACACAGGGAAGAACCCAGAGAAGAAAACATTGAAACGCCACATTTCAAGATATTTTCAACTTTGGCCTTTCTTATTATTTAATTTAAGAGATTAAATGCACCTCTGTAGAATTAGCAAAAAATTTTAGTTCAAATTTGGATATGCATTTGAAAATTTAAATGGCTTCTAATGTAATTCTTAATGTATGCTGCTAAAATACACTGAATGAGAAGTAGTCCCATTTGGGTGAAAAATATTGAATAGTGTGTATTGCTATTTGTAAAAGCCGACAATGTGTTCACAATGCATTCTATGGCCATTGCATCCCTATGAACTTAGCACTACGCCACTATTGCTCTTTAACCTGAACTGAGAACTACAGATCGTTGTAAGTGTAACGGCACCGACGTCATTTGCTAGTTTTTCAGCGGTAGCGAGATTTTTCGCAATTTGAGATCTGGAAGCAATTTCTGTGATTCCTTCAACATAAAATGTGGCGTTTTGGAAAACCCGTAGTTTCTTTCATCCTTTTAACCATCTTGGAGTTATCTCTGTTCATATTCATTAAAGAAATGTGTAGTTTCGAAGAGTATGGTCAAGTGTGAGAATGAATTGGAGAAACTAGAGGACACAGTGGTGAAATTGGTTATAGCACGTCCAACCAGTATAATAGGGAGATCTGTGGTTCAAATCCCACTCATTACTAAAAACTTTTTCTATAGTTCCTTACAACTAATAAAGGTTAAACTTATATAGCTGCCGTAGTCAGCTTTATCATTATGGACACTCTCTATAGTTTAGGGTGATGATGATTAGTTTATCATAAATAAAACAATTGAAGAATTCTGTTGCATGGTTTTAACTCCTCTTAAGACATTACTTTTTTAATGGAAAGATTCATTTTTTTCATGGTACATTCATTTTTACTGTGGATATATTTTTAATGTAACCTTTACCTTTCCAAAAAAATAATATCTTTCAGGTATTAAAACGAGACCTTGTGAAGACCTATTTTGAGGTCTTAAAAAGATCGATTTTTGAGCATTAGATGTCTTTTTATACCACAACCTGAGGTATATTTTAGAGACCTTTTAAAGACAAATATAGACTTCTTAGATACTTTCTGATGGTCTCTACAAGGTCTTCGCCAAAGACGTTAATTATACCGACTGGTCAAATAATGGCCAAACTGAATTTCTTTGCCCTACTCTTTTGAATTTTTAGGTATGTTTACTTACTGTTTAGTAGTACTTACAATTTAGGTATATTTTAAAGACCAGTTATATAGCAACCTGAACTTTTTTTTCCACAAAGTGCTGTAGACCTATAAATAACTTTTAGATACCTCTTTAATATCTAAAGACCTATAGAAGACTACATGGATACCAAATGTATACCTAGAATTTTTGTAGGGGTAATTAATTACCCTGATGTTTCAAAGTCATAATCTCCGGATTAAATCTTATGGTATAGCGTGGGTATGTCATGGATGTGTAAAAAAAAAAGGTAAGGACAAACTTGTCTCTTTTTGCACCAATTTTTACTTCTTGCTCTTTCCCGTAGGGAAAAAATCCAATAGAGGAGGTTTCATACAAAGCCAGTGATAAATGGTGTGTACACGCCGGACCAAATAACACTTCTCAGCGGCAGAAGAGGGGAAATATTCCAAGTGCATTCACATCAAATCAAACTGTCACACCACTAGCACATTTCTAATAAATGACAGCAATGGAAAGAAAATGACAAGATAGCAAAATAGCAGTAAAAAAGGGAGAAATATAGGAATCAAACACACTATAAAAAAGTACTACAAATCAGAAACCTCTCCTTTCAGAGAAATCCAATTTTTCCCTTACATTTTCACTAACAGGTTTCAGATCATGCTTTGGATAAGAAGAACATTCAAAATGCCACAGCAGGTAACTTTACACAAGAATTCTTACTATAAAATGCATGCATGATAAGCCAAAAGCAGTTGCAGTCAATTCTGATTTCTGAATGCAGATAGGCCTAATATCATAATTGTGGTGCCCAAAGAGAGCAATTTGATAAAAATGTCAATTTGATTCAATATTTAATATCTGCTTTGAATTATTGCCAGTGAAGTGTTGATCTGCAGATAAAACTGCAATGATTTTAAATTGATTTACACAATAATACAATTCTCTAAAGCCAAATGTAATGTACAGCTGCACTAACTCTTCCTTCACTCTCTGTAATCCATTTTGCAGACTTCAGAGCCAGCTTTACAAGGCCATTATGCCTTTTATTTGGATTTTTATAGTTGTTTTGAGTGATTAACAAGAAAACCTAGAGGTTTATGGCCAAGCTGAACTGGGTTATAGTGATGGAGACATCTTGCATTGCCCCATGCAGTCAAAAACATGACTGTGGCTTTTCCTTCTAGATTTTTATTCTCAGCCAGAAACTAAATCAGAGCAAATAAAATTTATTTTCTGTTGACAAATGCAGTTTCAGACCCCCTAGAGCTTGTAATTTTACACTGTAGTTTTTTTGGCTCATTTACCCAATCCACCATCTTGTTAATCACCACATTTTTTTCTATTTTTTCATGGTTTGATTTATCTCCAGCCAATCTCTTTTTTCCTAACTTTAATTGCTTTTACTCTTTTATTACATCATCATAACACATTTACCACCATCAATTCTTTTTACCATCAAAACCTGGTGGTGGTTTTTAGAACCAACTCAAGAGAAATCCATCAATAAAAAACCAATCTGGCAAGCAGAAAGTTGCAATTACAGAACAATATCTAATTAAAAGACATTAGATAGCATCTGCAAAAAATATTAACAAAAAAAAATGAAAAAACAATATAAAAAATACATCCCCTTTCCAGATTTTCACCACAGCAATGATTTCATTTATTGATAAACTCAAACATCCTCTCACCATCCTCCCTTCCATCTGCACCCCCACACAAAACACAAACCTTTTCCACTCCCCATGGACCTAAGTCTCATCTCTTGGTCCAGAGGGGGCCTTGAGTTATTGTCCATTGGAGAGCAGGTTGTGTTCTTATTACTGGGAATCTCCACTTGACCAACATGATGGGAATGGTGCCAAAAGAAATAAGCAGATTTTTTTTTCTTTTCTATATATTTTTTAAGCCATAAACCCTTTATACTTTTCTGGTGTGATGGATTTCTCCAAAAAATAGATAAAAGCAAAAGGAGGATGATTAGGGGAAGTTTTGGTGGTCCTGCTTGGCTAGTCTTTTGATGGACTGCTCAGATAATGTCCATTCTGAGTGGACAGTGGCAAGTAAAGATTGAAGAGATCATGACAGTCAAAGAAGAGGAAGAAAAAGAAGGAGCCAGACAGAGGGAAAAGGAGTAAATATTTTTTCAACACTTCTTTCAGTTTGAATTGAATTTTCTTCCACAGACAGTTTTCAAATCCATAAAAGAAGAGAAAGAGAGAGAGAAAAGAAAATAGGGGAAAAAGTTGAGATGTGAAATCAATGAAAGAGAAGCAAAATTTCCTGTTTAAAATTAATATTAAAAAGTGCCACCAGGGTTTTTTAAGAAGAAACTTAACAGCAATAGTGAAAGCAGTGTTGTAAATCGCTACAAAAATAGTAGTATACTATTGCCGCTACTTGTCACTACTGCCAAAAGCAAGGCTTTCAGTACAGGTAATGGAATAATGGAAGTGTGTTCGAATGTTGTTTATAAGAATAATCTGTTTATTAGAAAATAAACTAACACTTAAATATGAAAATAAGGAAGAACATAATCATAACATATAAAACAATACAAACGTCGCTGTTGCGCGATTGGTGCAACAGTGACAAATCATAAGCGAAGGATAAAAGCGAAAAACAATACAATAATGCAATTATTCTGAACTCTTACACTGCTACTTGTTGACAAGAATAGCTAGAAGTGGCTATCAATACAATTACATACTAAATTCGCTATTCAATCGCTACTATAATATCACTGTAATAATAAATAATAGGATTTGTACATGATTATGAAGTGAGGACTTTCAATATATTAATAAATAAGTGAATTATTTGTAAGTAATTCTCAGTGAAATTCATTTTCAATGTCATTTCATTTCATTCAATACAACATTTGTTCATTTGTTACAAGCAAAAAAAGTAGCTCCAATACTTTCATTGCTACTGTTGTCGCTATTGTTGCTATACTGGTAAAAAAAAAAGTAGCTCTGTTATAAGTAGTGCTCTTCTCCACAACTCTGGTAGTGAAGGTATGGTGCCCAGATATAAATGATGTGCTGAGTTTGGTAATAAATTATTTTTATTTTTATGTTTATTATAACTATTATGCAGTTATCTGCAGATAATGTTAGTGTTAGACTAGAAACATTAACCAAAACTTTATTCTTTGGATATATATAACTTAGATGACCTGACCGTTATACAAGCGTTGGCTTTATTTCATTAAAGCCCTTATATGACTATACTGCATGCTCCAGTGGTGCTGCCACCTTCTGCCATAATGGGCACAATATTTCCCCACCGCCCATTGTAAAGTGAGGTTTATTGAAACCCCAAATTGCCATCACTACTTCAGTTATTGCCCAATTTGACAGCAATAATAAACCACCAGATGGAAGTTAAGGTGGATTAAGATGCAGCATTACTAAGCCAAGCTATGCCCATTTTTATGTTGGGCTGCGCCCACATATAATGTTCCCTGACTTGGGAACTCTCTATTTATATGACAGAAGGATGATGCAAGTGGGAAGGGGAAGGGTGTTGTTTTGGAGGTGTGGCTGGTGAGGTTTCTATTGCTTAGATCATAGGTTGTGATGGTAGTTCCTGGGTTTGTGTGTGGGTGGATTAATGTTTGTGA
>JAQGBF010000272.1:0-10102 GCA_034698245.1 Schendyla nemorensis | reverse complement strand
CCCATATTTCATCTTTCCCGCCAAATCGGAAGTTGATTGTTACGAGGGGGCGCTGTTGCTAACTCGCCCGCCCCCGCACTTGGGACGCAATTTTACGCGCCACGGATTTGAAGTCGAAGAAGAAGGAGAAAAAGACATAATTTACGGTAGCGAGCATAAAAACGAACCATAGTTATGATGACTAATTGTCGCCAACAATTGATGGTATTTGTTGGGCATTATTGGCAACAGTTGTCAAAACATTATTCAATCCAACATTATTAGTTTTTTATGCTGCTGGGATACTTTAATCATTTATATTCTTTGACATGAAAATAAAAGAATGTATACCGTATGTTACCGTTATGTGCTATTCAGAGAGTTGGCCACCATAACTATTGAGGTTAATCTCTAAATAGGTCTCAATTTATCCCCAAACGTTACTGTTCCCATTGTTACAGGACTGGTATCAAAACTCAGCAACTTCTCAATACAGCAGGCATGCATAGGCTTAACAATGGAAACACAAAAGCACTAAGCCTATAGGTGCGTTTCAAAATGTAAGACAATGCAACATTACCATAACAACACGAAACTAAGCAATCAGTAACTGGCGCGTGTAGAATTAAATATCTTTGTAATCTCACGCCTGTTAAATAAGCTTTTTAAGGCTTAGCGTCTCTTTGATTATTGCAACAATGACTCTTTTGGTGCACTACTCAACATTGTTTGCAATAATCGCAGGATCCAAGAAGGGCAGACTACTTTGACGAAATTTAAAGATTTATATAAATCTCAACTTTTATGGATTTGCTGAATTTCTTTGATTTTTTTGGATTTGCTGGATTTGCTTGGTATTTGACACTTGAGATTTAAGATTTAGAAGAGCTGTCAGGGGGATCATTGGATCCCTCAGCAATGACCAACTTAGTATGCATAAACCTCTACTTATTCTTAACATTGTTGCCAGTCAATTGTTAACCGCTCGGTTTACAGCCGGGTTTATATTCATAGTCATAATAATTCATTACCAATGTCAATCGCAACAATGATTTCTGAAGCAACATTGCGCTACAAAATACAGACAGCGGTGTCAAAATGATAAACAGGACATCTCATAACATTCTTGCAGAGCATCTAAACAAAGGTCTCCGGGAGCAAAAGAAAAAAAATCCCAAGACATAAAAAAATTCTTTCCTTGGCTGGGCCTTTTGGCAAAGACCAAAATTCCCCAGGAGTGAAGTAATAACTCATATGAAAAAATATTATAATAGGTGGGATATTTATAGTTTATGGAGCCATTTGTCAGATGTGAAGAATGCATACATGGTCATTGCTGACAGATTCAGGAATAAAAGCCAGAGGGTGACACAAGAACTCAGACACTCTAAATTTCAAAATGGGAATGGCAATGGATGGAACTGTCCATCCATCTGTCCATCACCAGTTCCCCTTGTGCGCCACGTGGTGGCGGAGTTTGGAGTCAAGAAGAGAAGAGGAGAGGAGACAGGCCCAGAGATATTTTCTGAGCTGGGTGATTGAATCCCATCCCTTGGACAGGGTTTTGCCATAGAAATAAGAAAAGTCATGGAGTTTGTGATAAGTTGACGCGTCCAGTAGTCCATCTGGGCGCCGTTGCCATGGATACGAAAAATGGACTTGGGATTTTTGGTGGGAAGGGGGGAAAAGTCTGGGTGAAGGATGTTCTTTGTTGGATGGGTTTGAGCCTTGCCATATCTTTTTATGGAGTGGGTGGGAGATGAAGATGGGGGTTGGGTGTAATTGGTCTGGAATAGAGCCCGCAGCAAGAGGACGAAATGAAAAGTAACTTCTTGCGGAATCATGGGAAGTACTGGTTCAGTTTGTTGGCCGCTTGCTTCTGAACCCGAGAGATGCTGGTTCAAACCCCGGCCAGTATTGGTCGCATTTTTCTGTTTTCGAAAAAATGTTAAAGTGGTATAGAATGTTGGTTTGAGCCTGTAGTATTGGAATATTGTGAGTTAGGAACTTTGTGTTGTAGCCTATGACCTTAGTTGTCACTTACGACGTAAAGACTCCATTAAAAAAATAACTTACATGAATTCAAACTGCGAATTCAAATCTGAAATTGATTAGCAATGTCTCGAAGTTGATTAAAAAAATACTAACACTATAAACAGAAATATTTAGTAAACATGAGTAACCGCTAAAACAATATTTTAAGTAAAGCCCTGCCAGATTCTAGTAAAAAATTTTTAAAGTCACAATTAATATTTACTAATCAAAATTGACCTTGCATTGCAATTTACCACCATTGATTTGGCAAATTGTGATCTAAATCGAATAATTTCAATCCCTGCCTCATCCTAACAGAAGGTCATAAGAACATACAGCAGACACATAGTAAATTCCGGACAGTTCTAACGTCTAGACGCCATTCAACGGTCCCATTTAACATAATACAATACTATAACTGCGGGCAGCTGTAATCTCTGGACAAACGTTTTCGGCCCGTCCTATGTCCGGTTTTCGCAGATTCTCACTTTTGTAAAAGTGACTTCTAGAAGTCAAATGTGACGAGTTTGATTTCATATCCTGTGGTAATGACATCAAACTCACCACATTTCACTTTTAGAAGTGACTTCTGTGAAACCTTAATGTTAAAAGTAAAATTCTGATAGGCCAGACGTCATAGTGACATCATTACTTTTAAAAAGCCACTTTTTGAAATTGAACGCACGTACTACCACAAACTAAACTATCCTACACACCCTTAAACAACAAGATTCCAACTTCAAAAACAACCTCCAAAAAAAATCCCAGAAACTACAATCCCCCTTGAACCATCCATTCCAGCACTTTCATCGACTTTCCCAGGCAAACTGCAACCGGGATTATTATTGGACACTTCATAAACATGCAACATCATCAACCCGATCCCCTCCCATCCTAATAATCTCATTCTGCGCTGTAATTACCAAATAAGTACACGCACTTGGGCCCCGTGCAAACAGTCATTAATGCCCGGACACCCTTTAAAACGCGTGCTCAAAATTAATAACCTTAACTGCTAACGCCTCTTCCAATATTCCCCTGCTCCGTATAATCATAACCGGGGAACCGGCCAAACCGCAGAAAGAGACGCTTCTGTCCGGCGGAGGGCGTGCCACCGGAGGCAAAGGCTAATGTACATAGATCATCTCACCGCAAAGATGTTTAAGGACCTAATTTACTGGCTTATATAGCGTTGTGCAGCAGCGCGCTGGGTAAACATGGAGAAGAAGGGGATCAAGGAGGGGATTAATAATTGTTAATGGTGGCGCAGAGAGGAGAAGGGGCCATCAGGAAGATGGAGAGATGCTTTTTCGTTACAGCGCTTCAGATGTTGACCGAAACGACTCGAAATTTCGGGCGGTGGACTTAGGTTGGAGTGTGTTAACATCGTATCGAAGTTGGTTGTCCGCCTATTTCCTGTTGACGTTTTTCGTTACAGGGGTTATCAGGAAGATGGGAAGATGCTGGGTGTATGGGAAATAAAGTGTAGAGTGGAATGGATGGATTTTTTTATTGTGGAGGTTTTGATGTATGAGGGGTGTATTTTTAGGCGGTTGTGTTGTTTTTGGGGTGTTGTGTACCCTGGGAATCTGGTTCTGAAATTAAGTTGGGTTTTTGTTGGGGTGGGGTGGGCATGATTATAGGGATGTTTGGTCGGTGCTTTGAGACTATTCGAATGAGATACAGTGGAATTCAATTCCTCTAGACCGAACATACACGGGCCACAATAAAAATGTCCGTACAGTGACATCTGCATTGTCCGAACATAGTAAAATCCAGACAGCTATATTATCCATAGTCTCTGGTAGGCGCATTTATTTAATATAATATAATACTAATCTGCTGTGATGTCCGGACAAATGTCTCCCCCCACCCCATGTCCGGTTGTCTGTCACAGATTTCACTGTATCACGATGAATAGAGAGGGCCATTGCACATACGTTCGGTCTAGAGGGATGTTTGGTTCTCAACATGTTCAGTCTACATGGATTTCTCTTTAAGGGAAGGGATGATATGGAAGGTTTGTACACCAATAGCAAAATCCAATCCAAAGAAGTTTCCATTGTTGAGCACAGTGGCGCCACAACAATTATTGTAATGACAAAATTGTAAACTAACAGCTCATGTAGCAATCGCCATTGTTTTCAATGATTAGTTTGATAGTTTTTTTTTTTTTAACTTACATCTACATTAGGCCCACAGCAATATGCAGGCTTAAACTTTAAAAAGGTTCAACACTCCTTTAAGCCCATAGCCAAACCCTCCCACACCTGACAAAAATGATTCACCACCAAACAACTTAATCCCAAACTTTATACCTCCCAGCCCTTCATTCATATAACAATAAAGTTGTTTCCCTTCCTGACATGCCACTTTTCCCCATGTGCCCATGGTCATTGGCTACTGCATGTCCTCATTAAGGAATAACAAATGATGGCAGAATGGAGCAGCAGCCCTCCCTGGTGTGAATAATGCAAAAGAGAAAGAGAGAGAGACTCCAGCAAACTGCAATCCATACAGCACTACTAAGTCTATGACAACACTTTATTACCCATGCACTTTTGCATCTCCAGGGCAATTATTCTGCCATATAGTGACCACTCACTGACCCATTCCAGCCATGACTTTTTTTTGCAAGGGAGGGGTTTAATGGGGAGGTGCCTCATCTGGTAATGCAGTTATTAAGTTAATTACAGGTTAAATGAGCAACCAGGTTCCAGCAGTGCACGTGGGATGGCAGCGCCCCCTGGATGCAGTGTCCATATATTGAGCTTGGTTGGTGGGAGGAGAATGGAATGGAAAAGTGAATTTTAGGGAAGGGGGAGGATGGGGGAAGTAAGTTAATTGTAGTGTTTTGCAAGAAGTTGTGTTTGTTTTTGCATGAGATAAGGAGGGAAAAATTGTAGTTTGTGCAAACAGGTCTATATGACAATAAGGCAATATAATGAGTAAACAAGTTGCTTGGCAAACAACTGGGCAAAATGTATTATGCAAACAGCCTTGAAGGAAAAGGTTGCAGAGGGGAATATTTTTTTAAGGTGGATTTGAAATTGAAAATTTTTGGGGTGATGGTAAATAGTGTGGATTTGCAATTGTAATTGAGTGGCCAAAGAAATGTGGTAGGAATGGAGAGTGGTTAAGTTATATCAGGCTATTCTGTGGTGAAGAATATGAACAACAAATGCAATTATTGTACAAAATTGTTTACAGAAATAAAGTATAATGTCTGCCTATGTATACTACTCTTCAAATGCTGATGGAAGGTCTGATACTGTAAATACTGATTTAGAAGTGTGCTTTTCTGTTTTTTTTTTAAGAATTGAACCAATTAATTTGTAGGACACTAAAACAAAAATGAGGAACTCTTTACATCTTGCAGAGAAACAGCAGATCTATAAATACAGCAAAACTATACATGTGATGCCAAATAACCTATTGCAATCACTGAGTGAATCACATCAATACCAACCAAGAAATTCTTGCCAGAAAAACAATTCCATCCAAACCACACTGGTTTTATCAAATATGGCCAATGCTAAACACCCTTTCCTTCATTGCATTACTTCAACAAACACATTCTTGGCAAATCACATTCCCAATTACCTTCCTGACACTGACTGTTACACAACTTGAACTAATGACCCAATCTGGCCCACCAACCCCTCTTCTCAAACTCCCAGTCCCAATTTCTCAAACTACAAAATACCCATATCCTCTGGCACACAATATCCATCCATCCCCTAATTTGAATTGCATTAGCCTGGCCAAGTAAGACCCATCCCCAACAGTCCATTTCAAGTGCATTCTGCCCTCCCTTTTGATACTTCCTATTCTCCATTCAATTAGGAAGCTCCAATGGTGGCCTCCCATCCACAAGAGATGCAACTCTCTCAACAATCCTCTTCCTCCACCCATCCCCATTGATGAAATAATCTGTTGCCTGTCATTATTGCCACCCTGTGCCCTCTCCCTCAGCCAGTCTGCCATCCCACCTGGACACCCTCCACATTGGCTTAAAGCTAGGACCCACAATCCCTGTGGTTGCCTAGGCAACTGTATCCCAGGTGCTCATCCAGATGACAAACTCTTCCCCTCTCTGAAGTGGGATGGGGAGCTGATCCTGAGCCCATGCCCCCCCCCCCCCCACATCCCAACTAAGCCCTACTCCACAAAGTTCCCTTTTCTCTATACCCAAGATTTCATATTTGGCTTTCACACACATACATAGAGAGTGAAGTGTGCTGTTGTCCCCCCTTTTTCCCACCCTGGCCCTTTTCAGCATGGCCTCCTCTCCATCTGTCAGGAAAGGTGATGGACTTGGGTGTCTATGGATGGCATAGAAAAGGAGATTTTGTCACTGCATGTAGCCTCTGGATAGATAGATGAAGAGGAAGAAGAAGGGAAGGAGGAGGTTTTTAAATCCTTTTATGTTCATCTAGATCAGTGTCTTGGGTTTATAACAGGAGGGTGAGCATTGGATAAATAGAAAAACATGCTAAACATTCCACTAGAGGGCTAAGGAGGTGTGGGGAGGAGATTGTGAGAAGAAAAGGTGCTCTAATTTATAAATGAATATCATTATCTGGGGCAGGGGATTGTTGCTGAAGTGATGGGTAGTTTGGCCTGTTTGTTAAACAGGCAGCCCACATTTCTAGCTTTCTGATTGGCTGGTTGGAAATATTAGCCTCGAACAAGGCACTCCAAAATTGTATTCAATGTAATTTTGTTGCAGCTAATTGGTGTTAGTTTAAAAATAATTTTTACTTATGGATATTAATACTCACATGTCCCGTTATTTTCATTAGTGATGTCATGAAACATCACAACTATTAGATAAATTGGATAGTGTATGACGTCCTATTCTCTGGGTGCGCATGAGCACAGAAACCTACTGTATGCTTTAGCAAAAGCAAGTGCTAATTCTTTCTCACGAGTTATGGGGGGAAAAACTATGAAAAACTATGAAACTATCTTATTTGTATCATGTCACTTATTGATTAGTATCCTTCAATTAGTTCATAGCAAACTTACTTTGTTTCCAAGTTAAGTTAGGAACTTAGTTTGTGACAAGAGGCTATAGCCACTGAATAAATAAATGTGTTGGATGTTAAGGAGAGAATGAGGGTAAAAAGAAGAGAAATGAGTGATGAGCATAGAGAGGGAGAGAGGTGCCTTAATTTATAAATTTATTTCATTATATGGGCCTGGGAATTGTTGTTGAAGTGATGGAAGTTTGGCCAAAGTTTGTTAGGTAAGTATGTATGGAGAGAAAAGTAGATTAAGTTGTGTGGGACAAAAGTGTGTTATGAAATAATGCAGTTATATGATTGAATGTGGGTTTTGCAGGGCAGGGAGTTAAATCAATTACTACACTTTGATCAAAGGAAGGGAGAGGCTGATTGGTGCTCATTTTTTCCCTGTGCTTGTTATAATGAAGGATTGTGGATGTGCTAGGACACACTGTGCATTTGATTAAATGTGTCCCATGGTCCCTTGGCTTTAGTCAAAAGGAATTTTTGAGAAGTCAGGGTCTAGCAAACAGATAATTTGGAAATTTAGAATTAAATTAGAAATGATGTTTCATCATTGGGATTTAAATATTTAACTTTGACCTAAGCAAATGATTACTTTACTTGATTAGATTCTAATTAGTTTGTAATTTGAATTATACGAATGAGTTTAAAATTATTTTAAAAAAGTTATGTTTATTCCAAGTGAAATGATAAATGTTTTGCTTAAAATTGAGCTCAGAAATGCTTTAAAGTACTTTAATATAGGGTCCATTTCTTAGATTTTTCAATATAGGTTCCATTTCTTAGATTTTTTAATATAGGTTCAATTTCTTAGATTAGTACTTAACTCGAAACCATACAGTAACTAATCCACAACCACACAAACTAGCCAATCTATCTATTTCCACTCTCCACGCAAACAACTCACTACATGAATTGCCAATGGAGTGTGCAAAGGCACAACAGACCACAACACATGTTCACTTTTTTCCTTCCTCCTCTCTCTCTTTTTTTCTTTTTTGCAAATTCCCAAAATTGGTTTTTGTTTCCATGCTGTTGGAATTCTTGAAAAGCAGTAGAGTTGTTCAACAAAGAGGAAAAAAAACCTAAGTGCGTTTTAAAAAATTGAAGTGACCTGGCACAATGTCTGAGACACGTATAACCACCCAGACACAAGTATTATTATAAAGGAAAGGAGGAAAAGAGAGAAAGGAAAAGAGGCAAAAAAATTGGAGTGTAACGGGTGTTGCTTGGTTGGTTGTGTGCTTATGAGTTTGATGATTATGGTTTGACTTTGTCTTTAACTTGGAAACCGCCACTGTCAAGCCTGAAGAGGAGTCAAGCGTGAAGGAGACAAAGCATCTTGCAGGGAAGGTGTAGGGGGTAGCTAGGCAGGTTGACTCAATTTGACAATTTTTGTAAAACGGTAGCAGTTTGGGGGAATGGGAAAAAAATAGTGGGATGGATGGAAAGAAAAGAGGAGAATTAATGTTGGAATTTGTTTGGAGAAGTGAATGGATGGATTTTGGGGTGTGGTTTAATTAATAGATGCTGTGAAAAGCCGCGAGATTGTATTTACGAGAAAAAAAGATATCGGGTTTTACCTTTACCGACATGACCAGGAAAGAAATGTATTTTAGAAATGCGTAAATATCAGTCATTTTCGATCAATTGAGACTAGCTTCAACGAATTTAGGCAATATTCAAGTGTTTTATAGCCTTTCGAAAATAAATTTCAATCTGAAAATGTCCAACGTGATAAAACCTGGAATACCATTTTCTCAAAAGCAGTTTCGTATTTTTGCTCCGAGACATTTCAGTGTCTACTAGAGGGCATGTAATTTTTTTTTGTGGTGGAAACACTATTGTAAAATTATACAGTTAAACCCAAATATAGTATCACTCAAGGGATCCACTAAAAGTTACCTATATCCAGATTTCGGAATATCTGAATTCGGATACAGCATAACATTTTACGCAATAAAGTAATTGAAAAAAATTAAAGTAATAAAGTTTGCAAAGTTTCTCAGATGACTGAAATCAATAGGTGCTTACAAAATGACTACTTTAAAAGTTTTTCTATTTACTTCATTTTTTGTTTTTGTTCGGGTTCTAAGAATCAACTTACAATTTATGCTCATTTTATATAAAGTTTATCATCTGCCTATTTCAGCTACTTTTTGGCGAAATATTGACACGAGAAGGGTCCAGAATGTAGGAGTTCTTTGAAAGCTTCTGGCTTTTCGACAATTTTGACTAAACGGAACAGGTATCAGTATACTGGTATCTATGAATTATACCACTTTTGCATATTTATTTAACCGTAAAAATGCCACTGACGTCGGCTGGAACTCCACTGACACTATGCCAGCCACACGGTAAACTTTCCAACTCGATAACATTAGTACCAGCCAACTAAGCATAGACAAAAGTCTAAAACAATTTACTAGATATGATTATTTCAGTTATTTAAATTATTAAAAAAACCTCTTGATGGATTTGGAATTGAGACTCGCAAATCAATATCTTAAAATTTTTCAATTATAACCAGAAATTAAAAAAAATCAAAACTTGAATTATTAGATAACTGGTACCAAGTCTTTTTTCCAACCATTCGGAATTATGTCGAATACCTGGATCGAACGAACCATCGACAATTAAAAATCATTAAAACACATTAAAAACATTTGGAAAAGACAATTAGCACCAATTATCCATACAGTGGAACCCTGTTATAACGTCCTCAGTTATAAAGTTTTTCCGGATATAACGTCACTTTTTTAGGGTTCCCAGCCATATATTCCTATGTTAATTTACCCGGATATAACATCAACTTGCTTATAACGTAACTTTTTCCTGGGTCCCTTGAGTGACGTTATAACAGGGGTTACAGTATTTTCTGTTTATGTTTTGATTTTCTTGTTTTTTGTTTTAATGTCTACGTAGCTGTAAGACACAAACAAAGATTCGCTTCGACACCAACGTGTTGATTTTTAGCTTTAAAGATAATGAGACAAATGTTGGTTTTTGTTAAGCAGATTGGGCTTTTTTCAAGTCCCCACCAACAAAATACAGGG
>JAQGBF010000271.1:0-10105 GCA_034698245.1 Schendyla nemorensis | reverse complement strand
GCTGTAGGCGGCTCTCTTCTTCTAAAGAGAAAAAGGGGGCCGCCGTTGGTTTTGGCGGGTTTTTCAAAAAATCCGCGGATTGTGCGGCTAAGCCTCAAGAGTGTGTTCCATGCTTCTAATCAGGGGTCGCGTTAGGTTACGGAAGTTCTGAAAAGAGCTTAAGTAGTAGTTTATTAAATAAATGAAGAGAAAAGGATATAAAAAAACTAAGTGCAGTTGTAGGTGCGAGATTTAGATTGTGTCGTGCCTAACTTTCGGTCCCTGTGGTTAGAAAAAAATTAAAAGGGGTCCTATTTTTAAAAATGGTGATGTAGACTTAGGGTATTGATTCCAGAAATGCGTAACATCCAGAACGCGTATATTAAAAGTTGATATGTTAGTAACCCATGTATGTAAAGAACCAGAAGGCAAGTGTGCAATGCAACTGAATGAAATGCCGGGTTGCATCTTTAAGAATGTTCATAGCCATCAGCACCTGGCACGGCGCTCCACTTCATTTGAGGCTATTTTCAAGTGTGACCGCTATTAATGTTGCGGGATTGAGATGTAACCGCAAGAGTTGCGCACACTACCTAAGTTATTTCCCGTTGCGCCAGTGTAATGTACGCGCTCTGCATTAGAGAAAATGCCAAATCCTATTGCCGAAGGCCTTTCGATAGATATGATATCCCGGTTTTACGATAGTCGCCGATCAAGCGCCGGAAACAAAGTTCAAAACTTGGCGGCTTGGGCGAATGGCGGACCTGACATTACGGTTCCAGATTTTATTCCTAAAAAAAAAAGGTTCCGGGACACCGTCCTTTGTGCGTTAACGCGACCCCTGTGCGATTAACTTCTTCCTAAAGTGTGGTTCCTGATAAAGAATCTGATTGTACAGTGCTCAAATCATTTTCTTCAAGAAAAAACATAAAAAAGAAAAACAAAAAAACATACAATGGCCATGTCTGTCTTAAAAACAACTCTTCCACCCATCCATTTTGGTAGTCGATTTTTAGTGGTATAAAACGACATCCTCAGGATTTTAAACCCCTTTATTCCCTTTTTTCTCTCTCTCCTCTGGTCGGATCGTGTTATTATATGCCCCATCATATTTGTCATTTTATTCCTCACTTTTTACCTCACACAGAATATAAAAAGAAATGTAGCCCAGGAGATAAAAAAACAAAGTTAAGAAAACTCAGTTGGGTGTGTCTTATATATTATATACATTATTACTCAAGATCAGTTTTAATTTTTATAAGCGTACTATGTTATTCTTATTATTACAGTGTACCATATCTTATTTTGTACTGCGTCTCGTCGAGGTCTAATTTGTTTTTCTGTGTATTATTTTTTTTTCTTTTGATGGTTTTTATTTTGAAACAGAACTTTTGTATTTATTGCTTCCCAATAGCTGCTACTCGAGAATATTTTTATTATGTAATAATAGTATAAACTAATAACAACGCAGGAATGTAAAATAAATCAGGTATAAGTTCATCTGCATATACAGGACGTGGGGCACAAATGTGTACATGTCTAAAGAAAAAGATAAATAGCGCAAGCTTTCCAAGATTAATTTATTAGTTTGTAGATGGTTTTGTGTTTTTTTTTAAGCTGGATAAATTATATTGTGTTGTTACCAAAAGAAAACCAAAACCATTTTGAATAGAAGTTTGCATTTTTATTTTTTTGGAAACAGTTGCGACATTACTAATAGCTTTTGCCGCATGAATTTTATTGCCATTTGACAAAATCAGGATATATAGTCTTTGCTAAGTATACCAATTCACTTTCAATATAAATCTGCCCTAGGTTGTCAAACAGTTTGAGAATTTTAATTTAATTGGCACAGACTTATAATTTTTCAAAAATAAAATGTTCTTTGCTGACTGGAAAATGAATACAGTAGCTGTTTTGAGACATTGCAGACTTTTGCATTACTAATTGGGACATAGCTGGATAATCAGTGTCCAGTATAATAATTACTGGTATTGTTTGATTAGATAAGTACAATTATTTACAGATTTATATAAAATTTTCACTGCCATTTTTAATTTATCACAAGTGAATTGTAATATGATAGCTGAAATTATGCTTTAGCATGTAAGTGAGCAAGCAGTCTGTCTGATAGAAAAAAATTGCGCTCTTTGCGCACTAGACATGTACACATGCAAATGTGTTCGCGGTTTAAAATAATAACTTAACAAACGGGTTTCCAGATATCAGATATCATGTTCTGTATCTCATTATAGAATAATATTACAATAGGGCATGAAAATGCCATGATGCAAGCTGGCCATTGTGCCCCATGTCCATTTCTAATCATTTAGGGTTGGTGAGAGTACAAAACTAAAATTATGCACCTCAAACAAAACAATATTCCATACACATACATAACAACAGAAAAGATTATCTGCTACCTGAAAAAATAACTTTTCCACACATGTTATAGATATCATCCATTATTAAATTCATTCTATTTTGTATTTCTTTTAACAACTACATCATGAAAAGAAAAAAAAAGAGAATAATAGTTAGTCTTGTGTACCTGATCAAGTTGTCCTCTTTTGCTTGAATCCTCTCATTTAAAAAAACAAAACAAAGATTTTTTGCCATTTTTCTGTAGTAATTTGTAAAACCACACCTGGCTTATTGTGGATTATTTTGGGTAATTTTGAATTTGGAGGTAACATTTTCTTTGTTACACTTTTATAATGATATTTTTTAATTTTGAAAAATGATTAAGACCATGAAAAAGTTATACGAAACAACTGAATGACAATAATAATAGAAATAAGCCCAAAATAACTGATCATGACAGGTGTATACCACATAAGTGAATTTTTTCACATTATTTTTGGAAAAGTGAACTTAAAAAAAATTAGATGTATCCCTGGGATTGAAGTTGATAAGATGATAATTATTCTCCTTGGCCAAGGTTTTTATCCGAAATATTATATTATATATAATAATAATGATGATGATGATTGAGATAACAAGAAAAACAAATAACTACATAAAGTCTTGATATGATGGTATTTTTAAACGTAATTAAATGTAGTCCAAAAAGTGTAGTAATATTCCGAATATTATATTTTGTTGTCTTTAAGATAACTGCTATTATGAATTTATTATCTTTTGATTAATTGATTAATTTGATTAATAGAGTAGAATGCAACTTGAGTGTAACTTTGAGTTGGTTCATCATTGAATGGTATATTTGCAAAGCATCAAGGGTGAAATGGATTTATTTTTCTTCTTTTAAAAATTATTAAAATTAATCATTTTTTATTATTTTATATTCATTCTTCTTTTAACCCTTAGACAACTATGCAGTGGACAGTAATACAAAAGATTGGCTACTAAATAAATAAGTTTAGGATATTGGTTGTTTCTTGTCAGGATACTTAGAAATGTTTTTGGCACCTTTACTTTATTATTCAAACATGTACAGAGTTTGTAATCTGTTCTTGTTGCCTTTTGTTTTCATTCTTGGACTGTATAGGTGTCCAAAAGTTTGTGATTGGCAAAAATAATTCACTCTGCCAATCAGAAACAAGTAAGCACCTGGTGCCAAAAAGTGAACTAAAGGCAAGTACAGCTCATGGGGAAACAGAACTTTGAGTAAAACTATACAATTTGTAATATCTTGGTAATCATTCATTTTAAATGTACTTCTGTTCATATTTGTAAAGAAAAATTGTTCATAGTCATCCAAGGGTTAAAATTTATAGTCAAGGACTTTAAATTTGGTTTAATTAATAATAATATTATTATATAAAAATACTTTTCTGTTTGTTTTTTGCGTAAATATGAGAGCGTAGTTTTTGTCATGTATTGGTAACTGTAAATTGAGGCCACAACCATAATGAAATAATGTTTCTACAGATGATAATAGTAATAGACTTGTATTTTTTTTCTGTTTTACTATTTAAAAAGAAAAACAGTAGAGATTAAATAATTAACTGCTAGTGGCACTTAGTGCAATGTAAAGAAAAATTTATTTAAAGATAAAAACAATAGTAGGTCAGAAAGTTGGAAAGAAATCCTTTTTAAGGAAATAAGTGTAAATAAGCAGCAGATGATTAATTCTTTGTCCATTGCATGTGTGGTCTGTGTGTGTTGTGGATACACTTGGAAGTGTCAATTCAAAATGCACAATAAAACATTGGGACTTAAAACTCATGTCTTATTGGTAGAATCAATTATTGAAAAGTCAGAAATGTACTTTTAAAATGCAGCCCAATTTTTTTAAACTTGGGTGTTTCATTTTTAGAAAATAAGTTTTTGTGTAGAATTTTAATTTTATACAATAATAATTTTGAATTAAAAAACATTATGCCATTTGGAAAGTAAAGGAAGTCTGCATTGTAAAATAAATCTCATCAACCTGTAATTTATCAGCTTGGCAAATATGTGTAGGGCTTAATCAGATCAACAGCATAAAGAATTATTATGTTATTGGAATATTTGTTTTGAATTTGCTGCAATGCTATATTGGCTATTACACAATTTCAATACTAAAGTTCTAGTTATTGTGCCAAAAGCAAAATACTTTCCCATAGGCCAGCAGAAATTAGTTAATGAAGCTCACTAACAATAAATAGATAAACTTTTAACTTAATTGCTAATTAAATTGCCATGAATTTCATTGCTAATTAAGTATCTTCCATTCACTAAACAATAATGAAATGCAAATGGAATTTAAAATGTTATAATTTCTTACAAGTATTTGCAAGCAGATAAGTTCAGGCTCAAAATATTCTTTTGCCATACAGATACAATTTATTCACGATATTCAAATCTGTTTTTCTTTTATATTTTTAAAATAGCACTTATGTCTGTCTTTATGTACAATTTTTTTTCCTGTTCTGTAAAGTGGTCAACCAGGTATCAATGATTAATATTGTATGTAGTTTTAACATTTTGTTTTATAATAGCCTTTACAAATTGTGTTCATTAAGTTTACTTTAAACGAAAACATTGAAATGATTATTTTACCACATATCTGATATCGAAATGCTTGAAAGACAAGTTTAAAAAAATTAAAAAATTAAGAAAATAATAGTTCCTCAATCCCAATCTTCTTTATGAAAAAATATAAATTTAAAAAAATATAAAAAAAATTGCAAAAGAAACGGTATGAATGATGATAGAAAAGTAAAATCTTGTATACCGTTGCAAATTTCCAAATCACTCAGGTATATCTAAAAAGAAATGGTTCCTCAGTTCCATGTCAACAATAAAACTATCTCTGTTCTTGGTATCATCAGTCCTATAGAAGTAATGTATAAAAACAAAATATATGATGATGATGAAGATGATGATGATGATGATTAATGATAATAATATATCTATTTACAACCATATTACATATATTTTTCTTTTCCATAATAATGTTCATTTATAGATCCTCCTTTTTCACTGTTGTATGTTGGTCAAAGTAGTTGATTGGGTTTTTAAATGAACTGTTTGGGATCTCTGCATGCTAGCGAAATTTTACGTTCTTGGTGAATTATCTGGAAAAATTACTTTCTATCACTTTAGCTGAGATGAGTTTGCCCTAAACTAATCGTGTGCTAAACTGAAATTGTGCAGAAATGATTGCGCTAAACTGAAATTGTGCAGAAATAATTGCGCTGAACTAAAATTGTGCAGAAATGATTGTGCTAAACTGAAACTGCAGAAATGATTGTGCTAAACTAAAATTGTGCAGAAATGATTGTGCTAAACTGAAATTGTGCAGAAATGACTGCGCTAAACTGAAGCTATGCCGAAATGAGTTTACAATTAAATATTGAGCTGAAAAGAATTTGCGCTAAACTGTTATCTAGCTGATATGAACTTTTGCTAAAAGTAAATTTGGCTAAAATTTTTCATTAAAATATGCTTTCACTAGAATGAAATTTCGCCTGCTTGACACATGAACCTAGCCGTAATAATCAACAATTTCGTGTTTTCGTAATATTTTCGTCGCGTACAAGTAAGAACTTACCAAAAAAGGGAAAAAATTAATACAGAAAAAGTAATAAAAGTTTATTTTTTCAAAGAGGATTAAACAAAAAAAAAATTTGTCAGCCACTTATGCTTCCTTTTCAATATTGAAGAGTACTTATAATATTCACGTGATTTTTCTATCATGATATTTATTTGTACAATACATCCCCACCCATAATTCCCTGCTGCTATGTACTACACCTTTTTATATCTGAGTAAACTCGTTCTCACAATAACTTGCTGTCAATACATTTATTTTTGTCTTGTCGCGCAGTATTTGCCTATGCGCGCCGCCCTCTGAAGCAAGAGGTAAGATTGCTGCTCTTCCTTTATTCTCTTGTTGGCAATATGCTAAAGTAAATTTTTATTGTAGGTAAAGAGGACTGTTCCCATTTAACAACAGGTTGAGCTTTGGGCTTTGCTTTTGAGGACAGATTAATCTAGACTATCTTGTTCAGTTGGATTGTCTGAATATTACCAATGTCCATCAAGTGGTAAGTCTGTTCCCATTACTTTTAAGGTTTTCTAATTTATTGATACCATAAGACTATTCAAGTTATTTAGTTTATCTTGGAAAAGAAGTTTCCATCGTTTGTTATCTCTGTTGGTGCTTTTAAAAGGGGTTTTGCAATAAATTTAAGATAAATGATTGGTTTGTACCTTTATATCCTTTTAATGACTGGTTAATGTCCTGTATATCTTTACCCATATTTTATGGTTTGTGGTCCTTTGGAGAACCGTGGCTATTAACGGTTTATTATATGATGAGTTTTATTTGACTGCTTTAGTTTCTCTGTAGAATTATTTGCAGCTTGATCTTATCTTTGGTAGTTTGGTCTGTGTTTTATCAAGTGTAAATAATGTGACAATAAAAAAGGTAATGCTGAGTGTTTTCACTTGGAAAATATTAGGCATAGCATTTGAAGATATCCGCAGATATATACAGTCGTGAGTTGTTTGCATTTCTTAATTGCTCTTATTATGGCACACTTAACTATAATGTACAGCTCAAAGACATGTTTCACTTCTCCGGCATGCGAATTTTGTGGGAATTGAACTTCTTGATGGTTTGCCTTATGACCTGGCGTATTTATATGCTGTTGGATTGAGACATGTACATTGACCTTGATGCTGACTTAAACAGATCCTTAAATTATTATACTTACTGTCATCTAATTCTAGTTGTTAACCTTAAGCAGGATTTCTTGTATTGTTTGTTAGCCAACCATAACAAGGTGCATGTTATTTCATTAATCCCTGCTGTTATTATGTTTCACATGCAATCCAATGATAATACCCATCTTGTACTTATGAAAAAATTCAAGCCCATAGATTATAGAAATATATGCAAGTGTGAATTCATTAGGTAATTATATGCAAATGTTTTGGAAATGGCTCCTATTAGATATATACTTAGTTAGATGGCATAATTAGCTGATTGTGGGAAACTTTGCATTTTTCTTTTTATTAAAGGATTTCATTTGGCAAATTGCACCACCATAGTTTTTTATTCAACACAAAGCCTTCAGGCTTTACTTGTCTATCATAAAGCTTACCAAAGATTATTAATACATAAACTATTATTTGAGTTAGTGAAAGTTTCTTTTAGTTAACTGATAACAAAATGCTGTAGTTTGGAATAGTAACAGGGTGCTGATTATTTTAAGAAAAAGGATACACTTGTTTCTGGATTAATATGACATACAATTATCTATAATACAGTTCAGGTAATCTGAAGGTTAATAAAATTGAAAGTAGGGCATTCCGGTACATGAAACTGAAGCTCATTATACAATGTATAAGGTTATAAATCTCAGGCAATTATTTAGCATATCACTTATTGCATGAAAATAATAAGGTTTTATCATTTATTACCTACTAATACAGAAACATGATGTGAAAAACTGTATTAGGGTCATTCCTCTGCAGACTCAATTTGCAATTACTGCTTGCTTTAGGCTGCAAAATGTGGCTGACCACAATAAACTATGACTCATTTTGGGTCAACACTACTATTAATCTACATTTACTACTCACTACTGATTCATTTTTTGCATGCCATTTTTCATCCTTTTGATAATTTATATACTGGTTAGCAGAATAAATGCAAAAAAAAAAACACTTCAGAAAAAATTTAATATCTCTATTTATATTCTGCATAACCACCAATTTGTTTTTAATAAATTAGTGCACTGAGGAATCGACCCTCTTATTGGCACTATAAATTTGAAATTGTATTATATAACCCCCAGGTATACCTTGACAGTAATTAGAGGCGGGTTGATGCTGGAAAGTAAAAATTAAAGTTATTTATAAATTTATTTCAGGATGTCCTTGTCAGGCTTATCCTAAATCTGCATAATTGTTTTGTTAAAGGTTTTTTTTTTTTTGTTAGTGGTTAGGGATAAGTTATAAGTTTATAAATTCTTAAGTTTTTAGAGGGTTTGTAAGGTTTATATTAGTTAGATAACTTATAAAAATTTATCTCTCCATTCAATCAATCAGGATAAAGCCATAAGTATAAATTCTAAGTATTTACTATAGGCATTTTACATAAATTAGACTTATGACACTAAATGGAACTTGCTCTTATAACTTATTAGTATAATCGGCTGACAAGGAGATAATTTATATAAAAGTGATATATAAGCACCATAAATCTAACCTGCGCTAACTCCCAAATAATTCTCTAATTATGATATGCGTACAAAGCTTCAGATTATTTCTCATGTCTAGACTTTTTTGCAATTCAGATTATATAAAAGCCAGGTATTGAGTAGATCAATACAGAGAAAGACACATTCCTGGAAATTTTTCGCCTTGGATATCTGCCCTTCACATTGAAACCTGTTGCAACCACCTCCAACTTGATCATGTGTAAACTTTATTTTTTATTGTAGTTTTTTTATGTTTTATACTCCAAGATGCCTGTCAAGTTTGTCTTCATTGCCATTGCATTCCACATTGTTGTGCCTACTGAGGCTGTTTTAAATCTCAGACATTCACATTCTTTCACATTAAGTGAGAAGAATTCATTTATTGAACTTAGACCACATTGGCCATTGACACATCCAAGGGAAGTGCAATTTAAGTTCAGGTGAGTGTGAAGCATATGTTACTCCAATATGCATTGGAAAAGCATAATGTTTTTGGGTTAGGTTAGTTTCTATTTTATTAAATGAATCCCATAAGTTTAGATTTTGCATAAAACTAGAAAAAATGTAATACTTTAAACATAAAGCTTACTGAAAGTTGAAGAAAATAAATATATAATTAAACCAAAAAGGAAAAAAAAATTGGATGTATATGGATAAAATGGGAATGAAAACATTAAAGAGTACTTCAGTTTAATGCAAATAGGAAGGTAAAAGTAAAGCAGGTTATAAGAGAAAGAAAGGGTGATTAGGGTGGTTTGATGACTCATACTTTTGCATTTTTATAGGGAATAGCCAAAAGCAAAAAAGTGAATTTTGTCCTATTTTTTTTTTAATAGCCTCAGATCTCATTGATAACCACAGGGCATTTTCACTTTAATTTACTTCTAATCACTCCTATTCCAAGCCATTTCAGCCTATTAATGTTGTTTGTATCTATTTTAAAATTGATTACATGCAAAACATTGCTAAGGAGATCAAGTTACTAATTGCTACATTGCTGCCATTATATTGTGTTGTTGTTTTTTTTATTGCAGAACACTTCTGCCACATACTCTGCTATTATATCATGGGGTTCTTTCATCTGATCCAGCAATTCAAAACTATGAATTATACTTGCAACTGGAGAATGCAAGGCTTAAGTTTATCCACATTTTTGGCACATTGCATCATGAAACCATATTGCTTGGACATGGTATACCTATTAAAAAATCATTAGTATCTATAGCAATCAGTTTAACATCATTAGTGCTTTCCCAATCTCTTAAATCAGGCATTAGGAAGCTTTTCAAAGAGATATCTTTTTTCAATAAAATTCACAAGTAAACTAAAGTCGTTACATGCAATACTAAAATACTGCATGGTGGCACCACTCATTGCTCTGATGTTAAACTCATTGCTATGACCACATTTCTGTAATTATAGCAACCAAGATTTTTCTGATATCTTATAGCTTTAAGCTAGCACGATCA
>JAQGBF010000270.1:0-10108 GCA_034698245.1 Schendyla nemorensis | reverse complement strand
CCTTTTCCATTTGCGGTTTTCTCCAATTTTATTTTAACACCGCTCGCACCCATGGAAACTGTGATATCCACACCGGCGTTACACGGAATATACATTTCATCATTAATGCCAGCTCGATCTTTAAATGAGGTGGTTTCATCCATGATGGTATCCCATTTCTCCATAAACTTCATCCAGTTATTGGGTTTAAGAGCAATACCGGTGTACGTTGGTGTTAATTCGTTACTTCTCTTATTTTTCGCATAAAAGCGGATATGAACGTACAAATCTTGCAAATAACGATCCGCACTGCAATATACGCTTTTGCCGATTGAGATTTTGTTTGCGGGCATGGTTCTAAAACATAGATAACGTAATTTGGTTAGTTACCTATTGCAAAATTATAACTAAAAACATGCATCACATACTAGTAGTACTACTCATACAACAACTGTGGAAGTGAAATCATTCTCACTCTTACTTTTCATCACAACATAAAAGCAGCTTTGAGGTGAAAAAAACTCCATTGTTTGAAAGGCACATATTTAGCTTAAAGCCCAGCTAGTTTCTTAAGGGGGGTGTGTGATGAAAAAAAACACGCAAAAGCGACAAACGCAATCGTGGTGGAGTTAGGTTTTAGTGCGTGAAATTCTGTTGATTGCAACCCTACCATAACAACACTTAACAATGCTGAATAGTCAGCTGCTGCGATGAAATCATTTATAAGAAAACAGCAACAACGCGGCAGATAATAATACTGTGCATTGCTGTTGTTCTCTTTTATGGAGAAAGCAAGATGACTTTTTTTCCCCAATAATAACAATGGCAATTCGATAGGTGAGAGGAGACATTGTTATTATTGGAAACAACGTACCACCTATGATGATAGCGGATGGATCATTGCAACAACAACCATAGTAGTATAAATTATACACCAAATAAAATAAATACGTACTTACAATTTAGCGGAATGAAATGGGAGAGAAAGATGTCTTCGAAGATGATGATCGGTTATTGTTTAGCACAACAACAACTGTTGCAACAACTGGAAGAACAAAATAATTAGTTGAGTGGCTGAGTAGTTGGCTATTGTTATTTAATGTGTCAACAACAAGTGCTGTTTGGCTAACATGATTAAATCTAGTTATTTACAACGGATGTTAATAAAATTAAATGTATACTTACACAATATTTTTGCGGAATTGCTGATAGTCGACGATGTAACAATTGGTAAAAAAGTGAGGGCTAAGTATGAGCAACAACAACAACAACAACTGAGTGAAAACAGATGAAAGCAGCAGCAGCGGCAACGGCAACAACTGAGTCTGGTGGGGTTGCAACTGCATCAAGCTCTCCTATTTATATGGTTTAACCAACTTAAAACTATGCAGAAATGTTGCTAAACTGGTTTATTAACATAAAATGGAGTGGTGTGCAAAAATATAATTTATTTGATTGTCTTACCGCAAAAAAGCTTTCTCATGTGGGGAGAGGGGAAAAACATAATTCACATGAAAACCAGTTTGCTAAATTACTCTGAAAATGAGGGAAATGAGTGCTTAAATAAATATCATCTTAAATATACAGAAGAAAACAATAAATATATAATATCTCTTTTTATGCATAAAAAACAAACAGCATGCATGTTTCTTAATTACTATAATAACAACTATGAAAATTTTACACTTCACATTTTTAAACTGATAAAAAAACAAAGACTAGTTTCAAATTCCATTAAATCAACCTCACTTCACAACATGACTTCTCCAAAAAAAGACTAAATTCCGAAAATCTCGTTAAAAAATAATTGCACTTCGCACAACATGGTTTCTCCAACTTCAATAATATTGCAAACTTTAAACCATTAAAGAAAACAAAGACTAGTTCCAAATTCTTCCATTAAATCAATTGCGCTTCTCAACATGACTTCTCCAAAAAGTCTAAATTCCAAAAATCTCGTTAAAAAAAATAATTGTGCTTCACAACATGGCTTCTCCAATTCTTTTCTTTTCTTTTGTTGGCGGGGCAAAGTAATAAATTTGTCACGTAAACATTTTTATGTGAAAGAAACTGGCAGCAACTGGTTAGTAAAAATGGGAACAACTGACTGTCTCCTCCTCATTTAAATTCTTCATCTGTGCGTGTTGCTCCGCCTTCAACAACCTCACTTCCACCAAAAATTCTCAACCCAAACTTATTCTTTGTAGAGATACGGTTCTCAACAACATCGCAACACGGTAATCATTCCAACCATCGTAAAAACTTCCAATAACCATGGAGGCTGAACAGGATCAACAGGACCAACAGTTGGCAGTAGACAATGTTGAAAATGAGGGGGAGCCCATCACTGATGAAGATGAGATTGAGCATGCACAAAGATGGACTGATGACAATGATGCATACGAGAGATGGGAACAAAATATTGCTGATATTTTACAAAGAAATCTAATACTGCCGTTGACACCAGAATTCCTGGCAGTTGTTAAAGAGCCTATTGATTTGACAACCCCTTCTTCTACAACATTCGACCTCCAACCGTTGGTGCCAGTTCTCCCATCAACAAGTAATGAACAACACTCTCCTCAGTCCCCCTCGTCTACATCTTCAACCATATTGTGTGTTGAGCAAGCAACAGCAGCAGTGGCATCAACTTCTTCATCAACAACAACCGGGGGAGACACGAATTCTGCACCACCACCTCCACTATGTATTGATCTCACTTTGCCATTTGTGCAAGAACTAAATGCTGTGCAGCTTAATACTGGTAAGATTTAAAACTTTTCTATTTTAATTATGTGTTAAATTGCTCAGCAATTTTTCTATTTTAATTAAATATTTCAAATTGTGCTAAAATTTACCCATTCTTTTTTTACATTAGCCATAAATGCAAACACTGATCGAATCATTGAATTGGTGCAAAATCTCATTCATGGTATTGTTTACCAAGGATTTTTGCATCGACGATTAAGTGTGTTTACATTTAGTAACCCGTTTGGCATATTCCCACCATCGCGCGAAGTTTTGGGAGAATTAACAAAAACATCTATAACCGCTGCTGTGTGTGCGATTCTTTCCCAAATATCGCCCGTGAATGCTGCTTTCATAATGCGCAGACTAATTGGGGAACCCCGATACCCTCCACCATTGGCCTTGCAACAACATGAGGATGAGGATGAAGATGATGAAATGCTAAGCAGTGGGGAAGAGAGCGGGGAAGAAGATGATGATGCTGGATCAACATCATCGTTGGAAAATGAGGAGGCCATTCCAGAAGAACTTGTTTCTTTTGTATGGGAAGCAAAGAAGGAAGAGATTCGTGCTCAAGAATTTTGGCGATACACCCCCTTAACAATTAGGTCGGCTTGTGATTGGGAGTGCAACCACAGTAATATATGCGTAATTTGTCAACATCCCTTTCGGGTGTATCAAGACATAATTGAATTTCCAATTTGTCGTCACATGTTTTGCGCTTTTGAGCTTTTGCTTTGGTTGCAGACTCACACACGTTGCCCTTATTGTAGACAGGAAAGACCGACAAAGCCACCACCACCTCTTATACCAATCAACCCAGCACCGCTGCTCGATTAAAGGGGAGTAAAATTACTGTACCGCTTCTTTATTAATAAGCTACTATTCTTCTGTCATAATAATAGCTTAAATTTTTTTTGCGTGTAAGCAACAACAACTGTTAGCACATAATTTTGAGCAGCTATAAAGATAATTGTCCAACAATAAAGCTGTTGGTGTTTTTTTTAATTTTTGAGTGGGATAAACATTGGATTGTAGTTTAAGCATGCAATTACTTTGCTTCATCATATATAGATGATTAAGAAAAAAAGGTTTTTTTATTACTTTAGTTAGATTTTACTAAAAGGAAAGAAACAGCTTAATCAATACAAAGAAGTGTAATAATGAGTTATTATAAAGGTGAGGGTGGGTGGATGGTATAAATTGGAAGTTATACATATTATTACTTGGAGATGGGTGTAGTTAGCTTAATTGTTGTTTTATCCAATTATTTGTTTTTAATAAACATTTGTCCAAATTGTGCAATTTTTTTTCTCACTTTTTTGGATTAGTTATACGCTACAAGTTATACTACTTGTTGGCAATGGTGGTGGTCGTTAGCTTAGTTATTACCTTACCCATTTAGAATTTGTCCACATTTTTTGTTTCTTACTTTTTATCACAATCGTTTCACCCAATTCTATCATAATGTGATTTTTATAAAAAAAACATGTAATTTACCCATTCGGGGCTAACGAATGAATAAAACACTATTATTATGGTATGAAAGTGGACGTTAGTCGACTAATAATCACATATAATAATAAACACATCACATCCAAAGAAGTCTTGTTGTTGCTCCTCTTCTTCAGTAGAAGCTGATGATTATTGCAGATTAATTTGAGATCGCAACTGGTGGCGAAAAGTGGTGAAGAATTGGCGGTGCACTTCTTAATAATCAAATAATAATCATTGACGCAGCCGTTCGGTTAATATCCTGCTTTCTGCCACCATCCGCTGTCAGCTTCCATCCAAGGGGGTCGTGGAGTGGTAACTTCTCTAGACGTGTTATTTTCAGAAGAAGAATCACTTGTTGCAGCATTTTCATTTATTAAAACTGAATCGTTCGCCGTCGATCTAATATCTTCTTCCTTATTTATACCGCTGTTTGCTCTATTGGCGTTGAAGAGCAAAGTGTGGGTGGAGGAGGGGATGTTGTTACTGCGTGAATAGTTGGCTGTCAAAACATCATTAATCGTGCTGTCCGTGTGGTTTAGTTGCGTGGCGAAATCATTAATGGGGGAGGAGGTGGTGCTTAACTAAAAAATAAAACAAGCATTAGCAATATAAACATCTGAAATAGAAAACAATATTTTAGAAAAACAATTAGTATTTTTTTATTCACTTTATTAAATGACGAGTTTTCCGATAATAATGCTTCTTCTTGATCATCATTGTCAACATTAAACTGAGCAGTTCTCATTGATGCGCTTATTGAGGTAAGATTTTCAACAACAATTAACTGGTCGTTCGAAGAAGGAGGAGGATGATGATGTCCATTCTTTCTCGTATGGTTTTCTTCTCCCTTGTCTGTAATAATAGAAAAAATGCGTAGGAAATTAAATTAAGTCATATTTCTGATATATATATATATATATCATTGTTTACTTAAATGAAAAGCTCCTAATTTAGCGTTCTTCCCCAAAAATCCAATTAAACCGCCAATATTATCCTCTAAATCAAATTTGGAAATAAACAAATTCTTTAAAATTAATGCTATGTTGTTGCACCAACAAATCAACTTATATATATTTTTTACTTTCTTTCCGCAATAGCAAAAAAATTAACGCGGAGAAAATTGCTAGAAGAACTACAATTACTCCAACCACCGATATGAGCAATTTTCTATTAAAAAAAATTAATATATAATGAAATTTTTTTTCATTTATACTTTGCACTTTTTTGGTTTCAATTTTAAATGGATAAATCTTCTTACCTATTTTTAAAAAATTTGCAACTGTCCAATCGTTTATTATAACAAACTCGTAAAAATGAGATAACTATTATTTTTATCATTTGGAGTGAAAAAATATAAAAAATAAAAGTAAAAAAAAATGAGTCTTTTATAATAATAGCAAATATAAACTTACTAATTTCAAATCTTCCTTTATTAAACACTTTCTCATAGCTTTTTCCGGTTGAGATATCGATTTCGATTTGATCTGCAATAACTTGTGCACAGCCAGTTTGTTTTAATGTTTTCTTTCTAAAAAATTGGAATTAACTGTTGCATTATCTAAATCCCGATATTGCACCTAATTAAAAAACTTACAAAAGTGGGACTTGTGATAAGTTTGCAACAGTTGATATATTTGATGAATTGGCGGTTAGGCCGTCTTCAATTGTGGTAGATTCACTTAAAGTTGCTATTGCTGATGATTTCCCATCGCTAATTGCGGAATGAAAAGTTGAATCATTAACATTAACATCAATGATTGTGGACGATGTTGGCGGAGTTTCGACATTATTAGCTCGGCAACTATAAATTTAAAAAAGATGACGATCTATAATTTTAATTAACAATGATGGGATATAATAATGCATTTCTTACTCGCTAATAACATTGGAATATTCCTCTTCTGCAATACTACCATTTATATCCAAATCATCATCGTTAGAATAGGTGTATGAAATTTCTGTTGCAATAGCGCTAATGTTCAAGTTCTGCTTATTATTGGAATGGTTTTGGTTCGGCTTCAATGGAGTGGAAGCAGATTTACTATCATCGTGTTGTTGACTGAAAAAAACAGGAATAAAAAGGACGGTAGTAGATCGTATATATAACGTGAGCATAGTAATTCTAAAGCTAAAATTTTAAATCATTTGCCCGTCAAATGATAATACTTAACAAACAACAGTTTAATATATTGTAAAAAAATCTAAAAAAAAACACAACATGAACATCAACCACCACCTTAAATTTGACACATCGGCGGCTTTCTCTTCTTCTAAGATAACCTGAGGACTATTATCGTCATTGAGTGATGAGTTTAACTTCTTCTGTTTGCTTCTTTTTTCAGCTCGGATATTTCTCTCACTCTGTTGTTTCGCAGAAATTACTTCCGTAAACTTTGAAAAAGGATTATGCCTCTTCATAGTGTGGTAGTTCGAATACGGGGAAAATATTATTAGCGCAACCGTCCGTTAAAATGGCTTCGGAGTAATGAGATGTTAAACGCGGGAAAGACGATCAATTTGATTGGTTAGGCGGTTTGAGAGAAATGAGTGGCTGCATGCTGCTGCGCTCTATTGAGGAAATATAAAATTACCTCTCCACTTCTGTTGAAGTCAATATAAAAAAATTTAGTGACTTTACGGTAAGAAATTTGACTTTATTAAACACTAATTTGGCTAATAAAATTACTGCAATATAGAAATACAAATAGTAAAAAATTCCTTTATGTGTGGACGGAAAAAAAATTATTATAACAATGATAAAAAAAATATAATCTTGAATGGTAATAGAATTAAAACTGTCGCCAACTTCCACCTCCTAAAGTCATCCAGACGGGTTTTGATTTTTTAGTTGGTGATTGAGTGGGAAAAACAGGTACATCAGGTGTTGGTTGTGGGGTTGATGAAGTGGGCAATAACTTCTTCTTTTCTCTTAATAAAGTCGGACGACGCGTTAATTCCAGCCCTCCGCCTGGCCATCTTCTAAGGAATCTGCTAATATCATTTTCTTCTTCATCATCCGATATTGGCGAATCGGTTGTTGTTGGTATGTGGGGCGATGACGTTGTCGATAATGGTTCTTGCTGATGGAAAAGGCTATTGTTTTTTAATTCCTGTGGGAGAATGTTGGTGGGGGGAAAATTAGAAGCATTTGAAAGTAAGTGGTTGTTGGAGGAATTTATTATTTGATTCGGGTTGGTTAAAGAAGAAGAAGAAATGGAGGAAAAGTTGAAGGAGTTATTTATATTCGGTCTGGATTTATTAGACTGTGCATTTTTATGGGTGAGAGGAAATAATTTGGGTGTGGTGTGTGAGGGGGAAGAAGTAATAGGTTTTTTGGGTGATTCTGTGGAATTGGGTGTGGTTGTGAAATTTGTGACAGGTGGATGTGGAGTTGTTATTTTAGTCTCGGAATTAGTGAAGTTGATGGATGAGGGTGGTTGCTCTTTTCTTCTTCCTTCTAACATAGGTTCCACCATAGCTTGGGCATTTTCAATTCCAGGGAGGTTGTTTAAAACAGTATTGTTAGAATGATAAGTTTGTTTTTGTTCTTTCATTTTGTTGTCTGTGAGAACAATAAATAAAAAAATAAAAAATGAAATAAAACAAAAAAAAATGAAAGAATTTCAAAAAAAGTTAACTATACCTAATTGTGTGATTGTAATTGTGACTACTGAAGCAATCACCAAACTGATTCCAATCATGGCTGAACAAATTTTAAGACATTTTTTTAAGAGTAAATTTCCGAAACAGCTATAACAATAAAATCGAGTTAACAGCAGATTTTCATTACAAATAAAAAGATAAATGACCCACTAACCAATTATTTTGTTGTAATCTGCGGTTATTTGACACATTTTTTCTTTTTGGAGGTGGAGATTCTTTTTTTCCACTGTCAATGTCAGTTTCTTTCACCTCATTATCTTCACCACCCATTCGCCCACTTCAAATTAGAGAATTTTAAAGAAAATAAAGATAATCGAGGCATAAGCATTAATAAAACATACCTAAATTCACCCATTTCAATATTCACCGCCATGGCTACGAAACACAGCTTGCAACTATGAGTGCTCAAATTCCAGGCGCATTTGTTATTGCTGGGCATAGGTTGTGGTTGGTTGAGGAGGTGTGTTGGGGTGAAATTTTATAGCTATTTTCACAGTAAACAAACTGTCATACTACAACTTCAAACTAATTTACTGTGCATAAAAGCTTAAAAATCCTGAAAATGCGAATAAAGGTTTTTTTAGCTTCTATTAAGAATTTTTATGTAAAAGTGAAGTCTATTTATTAATCCCTGAAATGAAAGCAAAAAAATCTATTCATGATGTCACTGCTGTAATTCGAGCTAGAAGTGATACTTTTTTCAACACAGCTGTAAAAAATCAATAATAACAAACTTTGCTTAAACTTTCGAGCTTTGATTGTTATGGCGTGCAAAATGTAGAGTGCTAGTATTGAATCACACAAACATTGTAGTGTGTGAGTGACACTACAATTAAGTTTTAATCAACAAAAAGTAAGTGTGCACACCTGTTGTTTCAGAAAATAAGTGTGCACACCTGCTGCGGCTAGAGTTGACTGTTTCTGTGCGTCTGATTTAATGGCACAACTATTTAAGAGTTTCCATCGTGGCTCAGCTGGATCTGACACATGTAATTGAATAGAAATGGTGTGTTAGGAACCTACTGTTTCAGGATCTGATTGTTCCAGGCCCCCCTGAGCGAGGACCCGCCTTTTCCACCTACTTATTTGTCTTTACTGACTTTAACTGTAGACTAAGATTATTTGTAAGAGTTTTGCTTAAGATTCTGCAAATGATCCGCCTAAAATCTTATGTAAAATCTTTTCTAAGATCCTCACCTAAGATCTTTCTTAAGAACATAAGATCTTAACTAAAAAAAACTTATATTATTATCTCGTAAAATGATATAAAATCTCAAAAGATGTTTCATATGGGAAATCAGGCATTTGTTTTATTGCAACTTAAATGTTGAATTGGAGCTCATTAAAAATAAATTACGATTATGCATTCTCATTTAAAAAAAAAATCATACTAAAGCTTTTCAGCTAAACTAATATTACTAGTAATTTTTAATAATAAAAGTATTAAATTTCAGAAATATTTACTTTTTGTATTTACAGGTATTCCTAACGGATGGACTTCTTTTGGAAAGAAACGCTATTATGTAATAAATATGAGAATGAAGTTCAAAGATGCTATTGTTGAATGCAAAAGACTATATTCAAAACTTCTTCGGCCAGCATCTGAAAAAGAGCGAAGTTATATAGAATCACTAAATCTAGGTTTTGACATATGGTTAAGACTAGCAGAATGCCGTCGGGAAGTTAAAAGCTGCCCGGAGTACGAACATTTTTGGGACAAAGACTTGCTTATAGATGGACTTAATATGTGTCCTATTATGCGACATGAATCTCGCTGGTGGAATCGTAATTTTTGCGACGAGAAATTGAGAGTTGTGTGCGAAACGGATCTCTGATTTGTAATGAAAAAATGTAAGCATATCATTAAGTATTTTTTTGTATATCAGAAAATAAATAGCCAGAGAGTTTAATATATTGGCACTGCTCCTGAACCAGTCCGCCCGTGGACCATCACATTTAAAACAACTTTTGCCAGACCACTCTTTTTCATTTTTCCATCATTAACTTCATGGGGCTTGGTCTATTTAGTTACTATTTTGCAATAAATGAAGAGGAATAAGCAGTAACTACTCTGGAAATGGTGAGATACTGTGAGAAGACTCACTAGAATTTCTTCCTGATGTATAGCTGTCAAAGGAAAGCGACCAAAAAAAAAAAATTTGCAAATGCCCCGCTATATGGCGCGGGAAGCATTAATCGGGTTTCTGGTTTGTATTTTTAT
>JAQGBF010000269.1:0-10150 GCA_034698245.1 Schendyla nemorensis | reverse complement strand
ATCTGATACATGTAAATATGAGAATTTGATTTAAAGTATATTACAATGAAAATAATCAAGCGGTTTTCTACTTTGCTCCAAATTCATAAGTTGTGTGGTCAAAACAAGCCGTGCTCAGCGACAATTTTTAACTAAGAAAATAATTTACTGTTCAGAAAATCTGACACCAGAAATTATTTAACTATTCAGATGAGGCGCCAAAAGGTACAAACTACTACTGCGCCGTAAAACTAATTCTAACAAAAAATTTGCATAATCGTTACCTACATCTAATTATCTTGCTCGCACGATTTGAAAATAATTACGAAATAACTCAACAATTAATTATGAATTAATCTCATGCAAGTGAACGAATGCGGCAATGAATGGTTGGTCAGCTGCAACAGGCGAGGTCCATCTTGATGTGTTGTTTCTTATTTGTGAGGGGGTCCACGAGGGCTCAAACGGAGACACGACACTGAGTCCGATTGGTTGATCTTCTGGCCGTTCGTCCTCCTCCTCCTACTTCTCTATATTCTCTTCTCTTTTCTCTTCATCCTTCCTTTCCAACCATGCCCTTCCATCATCCTCCGGCGAATAATTATAATCCGCTGGTTAATCCGGTCCTGAAGTCAAGTAGCATTCCGAACTGATCAGATTTATCCAATCCTTTCTGGTATTTGGTTCCTTTTGGCCGAACCCCGAATTTGGAAGTGAACTGAATAAATCTGTTTGGTTTTAGATTCGATTTCGATCCGTAAATTTCGATTCAATGTGAAACAAGTTTAAAAATCAACATTTATCAACCGAATTCGAACTTGATCTGAAATTTATAGATCAGATTCGAATTCGGAACCAAAACTGAGCCAAATATTCGATTCACTTTCAAATTCGAAACCAGAACTGAACCAAATATTCGATTCACTTTCAAATTCAGAATTTGGACCAAAAGAACCCAAATACCCGGAAAGATCAGATAAATCCGAACCGATCAGAACACTAGAAAAGCAATACTCTTTATTAAAGGTTTTGTGTGTAGGTATGCATACTAAGATTCAAACATGGGTACCGGTATGTACATAATGTCAAAAGCCTAGCTGATCTCTGCCCAAGAAGACCGAAACAGCATCTATGTGTTTGTAACGGAATATACCTTCCGATTTGCTATTAATCAACTAACTTTAAGTGGACAGATATATTTGGGTACTTAAAATTCCCTTAATTACATATATTCACCATAATTACAAAGTAAAATTAAACTCAAGTTTTGCATTACATGCGGAACTTCAGTAATTTATAGATTTTTTTACTTGTCACTTATATTTGCTCAAATTGAACGAGACAGGCAGCAGTAGATATTACTATCTGTTTTTCTCGATAAAAAAACTGGTCTGATGAGTAAATTAAAACATTTAATGGAACACGATCTAATCACGTGCTCAGATCAGAAGTATTTACGAAAAAAAAATCTTATCCAATAAAAACCAGTTTTTTGCAAAAAAGAAAATCTCGCAATATGGTAAAATTCCAAATTAAATAAACTAATGCAAAACAATGTTATCGAAATTTCGGTCATTCGATATTTGGCATTTAATTCGCTCTTCCTTCCCATAACCGAAATTTCGCAGAAATTATTTATTCCATTAGATCCTTTGAACTTTGCTACAGATCAAGGTACAAGAAAACCAAAAAAGATTTTCGAAAACTAAGTTATAAATTTGAGAAAAAAAAAATCTTGTATCAGTAAAATAGACTCGGAAGATTCAAATTTCACCCATGAAATCCATCTGACCAATATTACTGACTGTCCACTCAGCTTATCTCAAATTAAATGTTCGCAAATAATATTTTCTACAAGGAAGTAAATAAGTAAGTATAAAATGTCTGTCTGTTTTCAGCTTTAGTATACATTTTGTTGTATTTTTAATTTTTAATTAATGTTACCGCAATTGGCCAAAGGTCCAGTAATAACTAGGGTATGTTACTTCGGCCTATTCATTTTATGGGAATTATGCAGCATTTGCACAAGAAGTAGTGGAATCTGCAAAAACTGCTGACAACTAGATTGTGTGATAACACAAAGAATAGAACCTCTGACCTTTTAGAAGACTGGATGGGTTTAGCCATCTTCCGGGAACAGATGGCACTTTCGTATTAATTCTGACTAAAGGCTATCAATCTAAACTTGAAAATTTTTGAGGTGTGGAAAGAATTGCAACTAATTTGAACATACTTATTAAAAAACCATTGAACTGTTGTGATTATCATAAATTTATGTCAGAACGGAGGAACTTGAAGTACACAAAAAGGGGATTTTTGGTGTAAGAGGTGACCTATAATTCTGTTTGCTAAGCCTGAAGATGACCAGATAATTTGGCAAACAGTTTCGCAAAAAAATATATGTTTTAGATAAATTTAGAATATTTCATAACTCTGTTAATAATGACCTGTTAGCCAATAAAAGCAATAAATCTTAATTGAAATAATTACCAGTTGATAGAAAATTTTAGAGTTTGTAATTATAGTTACAGGGTTAGCGAACTAAATAATCTCTTAAAATTGTCCTTGATTTATCCATAAAAATAGACCTTGAATAGACCCTGACCTTGAATATCTTATGGTACTACAAAAAAAATATAAGAACCGAATTTCAATTTTTTTAGTTTTTTCGCATTATGTTCAACTCCTAAAAGAAATACTTTCCATACTTGTTTTCTGCATTAAAAGCAATAAAAGCAATAAAACAACACTTCTGGTGATTTCCTAAAAAATAATTCCATTTCCTCATAAACCACTCAATCGAAAATTATCCCCACAGCTCAATCATAAACCACAAAATTCCCTCCCAATTATTTTCGTCTAACAACTCCAAGGTAATCTCCAAGGAATATTCTCCACCATCTCCCCTCAACCCATAACTTAAAGAACAACTTACAACTCGGGCTTCAAGTTACTCCCAAGTCTGGCTTCTCAAATTGAGGCACCAAAACCCATTGTTTTGAGAAGCTGAGCGCGCAAGGTCACGTGATCCTTCTTAAAACATCTCGAATGACCATAGATGTTTAAAAAAAATTATATTTAAAGTGCACCCTTTTAATGAAAGGAAAATAATATTATATTCTTAATTAATTTTCGATACTATGTATAACGCTCCTTATCCTAGCTTGGTTGTAAAAATACTACACCCTTTGTTCCTACAATAGCAGATTATGTTTAGGTTTGGAGGAATGATACTTTATAGCAAAGTACAAACTCCACAATACCAAAGGTACGTTCCGGGGCGAGGTTTCGTATAGAATACACGCGTGGAACTTCCTTCTGTACGCTTCGACATTTTTGTCTCTTGGGATTTTATGGTTTTGAAGTGCGGATTTTTATAATTGGATATTTCGAAATGTGGCCTATGAAGATGTACCTTGGAAAGTGTGCCTATAGGAGTTGAGACTTTTCAAATATGTAAACAGGTAATGGAGATATTTCTAGATGTTCAGTGGAGATTTTTTTGAAGTGTCTGTATTTTTCCAAGGTTGAGGAAATGCTGTTAGTTTTATTGAGCTCAGTTAATTCAATATGGCTGCTGCAGGTGGTTTTATTTTTTGGAGCAACGAAGGTATTTATCTAGTATAGCTTCTTATCTGACTGCGGAGTATTCTAGATGCCCAACTTTAATATGGCTACTAAAAGTAATATCCTTTTGATACAATTTTCACAAGTTTTTGGTGTAGTAGCTTCACTTTCTAGAAAACTGTTACTTAATTAGCATGGTTATAATATTTAATAATTTATAAATGTTCTGCAAGGGATTTTTCATTTAACTTTATCAAAATTGATGTTAGTTCGTCCAAATGTATCATATTGGACCCTTTTTAAATAATTATAAGACAAAATAATACATCCAATTAAAAAAGGTTGTATTTATAGCGCCATATATTTTATTCCCATAAGGCTTTTAAGCCTATAGTGACAATGGCATTCATAGTCAACCCTTCTCTCCCAAGACTACCCATTAAAGTAAACTTTTTGAATATAATTCTGCCTGTAAGTTAAGCCTAATTACAAAGCAATACCATTTTAAGTTAATGTTCTCTTATCAGGCCTAATTCCATGGTAACCATGCATCCATCACACTCAACAACAATCCCAACTACCCCCAAAAAAAATCTCTTTACCCTGAAGAAACTAATCAAAAAGTCTATACCCTACCTTCTAAACCAACTAACCCCACTTTTAATTCGACATGGCCACAACCTTTCACCTCTCCTCCCCAAACACAGGTATCCACACACTAACAGCCTTTATTCAACATGGCAACTGGATATTCAATAAGCATTACATCACGTGACCACAGTACGCACCACCAAAGTATGCTACCTTTGGAACCGCAAACCAAAGGGTCAAACCCCAGCATCCAACGCAGAACTTGCAGAACTTACCGGACACTTGGACCACTGAAGATGCATTCTGCACTATGACCGGGATGGCAGCCGACACTAGGATGCCCGCGGTGTGCTCGTCACCCATGGGTGTCGATGGGGGGTCAAACTTCGTCGGATGGAACTTGCACCTGGAGGGCGGAGTGCGGAGAGGATCCCCCCGGTTGCCGCGGCTGCGATCGGCGTAATAGGCAAGAAATGCTGCCTAGGAGATTCACGTGACTAGAAGCAATCGCCCCTGATAACGGAATCTGGGAGCAGTGGAGGAAGAGGGCGCTGCTCCGCGTTGGGAGTTAAAGAGTTAAGAGTAAGTTTTGGAGGAAGGGGTAGGGACCTTAAGGCGATAGTGTTGTGTAGATTTGGACAGGAAGTAGTTCGGTGTTTGTTCCTTTGGTTGTTATCTGGGAGATGAAAGGAGTCATTTTGGTAGTGGTTGTTTTGGTGGCCATGTTTTTTTTTTTTTTCAATAAGGTTACCCATCGTTGTAGGGCGCCACCAACAATGCCATGTTGATTGTTAAAGGTATTGTTGTGTGGGGAACAACAATGTGGGGAGTATTGTTGTGTGAGCAAAAAGCTTCATTGACGACAATGACAGTGATATATCGCCAAAACTCATGACGAAAAATCAATTGGAGCGTCATAGCCGTTTAGCCGATCCTTAGATATAGCGTCATAGCGTTATTGCACCATTATGTCACCGATTGCACCATGCGCTTGTATTTAAGTAGGAAATTGTTTAATAAAATATTCGTTTTTCAGTCTCTCAAGCTGTGTCATCTCTGCCACCGCAATTTTTCTGCAACCTTGTCAAACATTAGGCCATTGTAGACTGAACCTTAGATCTAGATCTTAATCTTATCATCCCATTTTTACGTAAAGCCGGAGTCCCACGTTCTGGTTTTGATCCAGGATAGCCAACATTTCAAACCAGAAAAGCCTACACTTTACTACACTGTCTAACTAACACATTTAGTTTTTCTAGATGAAAATAAACAAACTGTACCCTCGCAAGCAAAAGAATTGTTGTGCCTTACAGGGAAGCTAACCACAGCTGAATTTTTATCGCCAAAGTTAAAAACAACAGTTAACAATAGTAGCAGCCATACAAAACAATGCAGCTTTGTTTGGCTTCACTGTAAAGTACGACATTTTTTTTTGCTCGTTAGAGCATTAGAATCAGTGAAAAATATTGAGCACACAAATTTATCTCAAAATTTTTGCTAATATCACTCTTCACACTTTCTTCGCTATAATTGCCATTATGCTCCTTAAGTTCAAGCATGCCGCAAATCAAACAATAGGAAAAAAAACTTTCCCCTCTGGCAGTTCCTAAAGCCCTTAGACTTCATTCCAATGCTATTTTTCTCAAACGAAATCAAGCAGACCAGATTTCCATCGAGCCATCTCATCAATTCACAATGTATCATTTTTACTCGGCGGCGCTTCCAATCCCCGGCTTTACAAAAGAAAGATTTGTCAGCTAGATTGAATCAACGAACAATCGATCAAGCTAACCTGAAAGCTAATAGCATTTCCTCTTAGCAACATCTTGCAAAATTCATGATGAAAGACACTTCTGTTCACCCTTTCTCCCATTCCTCCATTCTCCCCCCAAAAGTAACTTCAGCAGACCTAAAGGCCAAGAGAAAGGGAATATAGACAGACATCTGGACCGGTTAAGGAGCACCTTTGATCTCCAGAAGAAGGAATAAAAAAGGTAGAATGTGTAAAATTGATTAGAAGCCAAAAGGAAGAAGTTCCAGAAGGGACAGAAAGTCACAAAACAGAAGATTCCATTAGGCCTGTTGAAAATTTAATGCTTGGGAAAAAGAAAAGAAGGAAGTAAAGTGAGTTAGGTGTGTGGAACAGTTTTATACTTGATCAATGGAAAGTGCTGACACATTCCAAGCATTGCTCCCAAATTGACAACAACTGTGTGCAGAGAAATGATTGAGAAAGGAGAGGAAAGAAAGAAAGGAGGGGAAGGAGAAAGGTAATGGGAATAGCAAACATTTGGGTTCAGAAGACATTGTTTTTTAAGATAAGAATGGGATTGGGTTGTAGTGGAGGTTGATGGAGAAGTGGAATGTGTAGGTAGTTCATAGGGACTGTCTTGCAGTGACACTGATAGCCATGCAAGGGGAGCGTAGCTTTGGAAAACTGCCACAGGGGGGTGCTGATGTAAGCTCGCTCTTGTGGCGGTTGTGTGAAGCTATGCAGGCTAGTAGAAATCTTGAAGAGTATTTTGTTTTCTTTCTTAGAAATCTGTGACAATCCAGAATATGATTTTCCATTTTTATGATATTGACATTGGAAAACAATTGCAAAGTTACTAAAAAGAATCACCAAAAAAATTTTCAAATTTCAAATTGACTGCTAACAGTTTACCTTTAAAAATATTACTTGAAACACAAATTATTTCTTGAATTTCCTAAAATTTAAGTTATTTTACATAAAATAGAATATGTAGAACCAATTGTAGAACCGATTGTTCGGAATTTCACACCTATTATATAACTTTCCTTAGGATATTACGTATAGGATAGCACGATGTCTAGTTGTCTTCCCTCAACAAAGACGAGTCTCGAGCGACGACTCAGTCACACAGAGAAACAAGAAAAAAGATCCCAATATCATTTTCAATGCCTAATGGAATAATAATAAACAAAGTTGCCAAAACTCTTACCACCAAATTAATTATTTGATGTGTTTCTAACAATGCTTGAGGGTGCATATATCATTTAATTTACATACTTTTGTTGATATTGCTTTAGATTTGCAGTAAACGTTATAACTGTAGTGGGCAGGCATCCTTTGTTGCTTTAGTCAACTATTGCTATAGTCAATGAGCAATTCCTTGCTAATGAGTAATGGGCATTATTAACCCACACTTGACAATGAACAAGTATTGCTGGAAAGCCATTTGCAACAATTAAAATTTAATTAAATGTCAATAAGCTATGTTCTATCGTACTCCATAAAAGTTTGAAGTACAGAAATTACATTTCTACGCAGTGTTCGTATTGCCTATTCCCTTTTCTCCTCCCTGAAGCTTAGTATGCACTTCCACCTTTCACTGCGAAAAAGTGGCTGTGGAGTGAAATTCCATTGTCCGTGTTTGACTAACAATGTAATTTCACTGCACGGCCAACTTTTCACAGTAAAAAGTTGAAGTGCATACTAGGCTTCACTGCAAAATCAGGCTAAGGATAGGACATGATGTCCAGTTGTGTTCCCGCAACAATGACGAGTCGTGAAGCGACAAGTCGATGTTGCGGAACACAACGTGACGTCATGGGCTATCCTACTTATCTTATTGTTGTGATTTTCTATGACACCACAAATCATCTTAATATGAACATGTGCCGTTCTTCTCCACATGTGAAAAGTATTGTTAAGCTAACAATGAAGAACATCATACCATAAGTTAACCCGAGTTAAATTGTTACAATGAAACATTATTTTTGCATTTCGTATTGTCAGTGACAAGAAATCACAAACCCTCCATTATCCTTTAATAAATAAAACTTCTTTTTATTTCATCCAGCAAAACTCAAGCATTTTCCCCCAACACACAAGCGCTATAAAATCATCTCATGAAAGAAATCCTCAACTTCAGTCCAACCACAAAAAAAAAAATCACATTTTGCACAGTTTGTTTTTCCAAAGTTGGAACAAGCAGGCTGCCAGCTGGGTTGAAGGATATAGGGTCAGAATGGCGGCCATTTGCACGCCTTCAGTCCACTGACAGCTGGTTCTTACTTAATGGTGTTAGTGAGAAGGCGATGAAAGACTCACAGAGGGTGCTGTTCTAACTGCCCTGCCACTCTCTCCCACCCACACACACACACACACAGCCCATACTCAAACTTCTTCCTCCTTTCTCCTGTAATGAGGGGGTTCTGCCACTAGGTGGAGATGATGGCTCTCATTTGCTTTGGCCACTAATGACGAACATGGTCAGTGTGAGGTCAGTTGGTCACGTGAAGGGAGCCAAAATAGGAAAGGCCATCGATGTTGTTATCGCGGCCGAAAAATGATGATGATGATGACGATGACGATGATGATGGAGGAGGGAGAGAAATATATATAAGAAAGTTTGGGAATTTTTATATAGAGGAGAAAGTGAGTAGAAGTGGGAGGAGTTTGATATACCGAGAGATTAGGAAAAAATTTATTTCCTAAAAGAGAAGTGCTTTTCCAGTGTTTCAAAGTAGTATTAAGAAATAATGAAAAACCTCAACTTTTTTTTGGCGGATAAAGTTCAGAGTTCTACAGAGACAAGTTGATCCTCAACATCTCAGTCTAAGTGCAGAATTATTGGTTTGTTTCTGGATCCAGAATGGTAGCGATGATGTCACGAATCCAGTCACTGACTATAAAGCACTTATGGGATAAAAAAAAACGACTACAAAAAGAAGCATGAAATAATTACCGTTAAAGACTATACGAGAGTAAGAACAGTTTTAAAACAATACTAAAGCCGTAAAACGTTTACAGGAAGATCGCTCAAAGATAGCTCATTTTTTTAAAATGGGGTTTAACGTTGTGGGCGACAACTGGGTCATAGGCAATAACAATAAGTTCTTAAATCACAAGAATCCAATACTATAGATTCAGAGCAACGAAGCTATGCCACTTTCACACTGTTCTAAACACAGAAAAATGCGACTGACAATAACTGGGTTTGAACCCGTACTTTGGGGTTTAGAGGCAAGTGGCTAACAAACTGAACCACGAGTGCTGGCCTGTTACTCCTATAATACATATAAATTTCTTGATAAACACAGAGTCAAGATAACATTGTATTAATGGGTATTGTCGAAAGCATTGTTGTAACAATAGCAATAATGAAACCTACATTGTTCCAACAATGCACATTAATACAATCTTATCTTGACTCTGAGTTTAGAAATCATTGAAATAGTACTAAAATGGCCATTCTTAAGGCATACTACAAACTAGAAAAAGGCATTTAATATTGTTACCGCGACCGAAAAATGATGACGACGATGATGACAATGATGATGATGGAGGAAGAGGAGGTAAAATATAAGAAACGTCTGGAATTCTGACAGGAGAAAAAAATGAATAAAAGTGGGTGGAAGGAAGGAAAAGAGAGGAATTTAATTTTCGTGCAATATTTGACATGAGGAAACTAAAGAGTCTAATCTTCATTTATTGTGGGATGAAGAGAAGAGGGTTGGATGCATGAAACAAATTGATTTTCTGTGAGTTTTCTTGATTTTCTTTTTGTTTGCAGAAGGTGGAGGATGCGGAGGTAAATGAATGAAGACGGATCAAGACAAATGTCATCGGAAGGGTAATAAATTATTTTTGCAGTCTGTGTGTCAACAAATTGAAAAGTTGCCTTTGGAGAAAGGAAGTAGAGTGAGAAAGAACAACACAATCAATGATTGTGAATTTAGATTTCATGGTTCATAGAGCAAGCAAAATTAGGGGGAAGGGTTGGTTCAAAATGATATTGGGAGAAAACAATCTTAAATGTTTTATGAACAATAATGAAGCCATGCGTACGTAGTAGTTATGTACAGGACAAATCATGATTTTGAGTGGGTTTATGGAACAATGACTCGTGGCACAGAACGAGTCATTGTTCAGGAAACACATGTGAAATCATTATTTATCCTATTTATGTCTCAATGGATCTTTGGCAACGTATTAAATAATAAAAGAAAAAGAAAAAATAAAAAAACAAACAAAACTAGTTAGTTT
>JAQGBF010000268.1:0-10152 GCA_034698245.1 Schendyla nemorensis | reverse complement strand
ACTACCGCGGACGTCGAATGCGAACAGCTGTTGCCGTATGAATGCGCTCTAAGAAACAGGGGTTTTATTATTTTTTTTTTCTTGTGCTCCAGAAACCTAAATTCGTGGATAATACATTTCTGCGTGCGTAGTAAAGCCCAGGTAAAAGACATAAAGCCCGGTTGTTAGCACGTCGTTTAATTTCAAGTAAGCGAATTGGACTTTATAATCGAGGCTGATGATGTTGGCGTATTACCATAACCCCTTTATGCCCTTAAAGAAAAAAGAAAAATCTATATTAAGTTTTAGTTAAGAGAAAAAGGCACATCTCTGACTTCTTACCATTTCAACGAGCGTTTTAATTTCAAACTCCAAATGAAGTTAAAGGAAAAAATACTTATTAAAATTCCTTCGCGAAGAAGGAATCTAGAAAAAAAAAATTCCTTCTGAAATATTTCCCAACCAGAAACAAACTTAATCAGCATCATTTTCAAATCTAGATTTCTTATTTTTTTTCTTCATTGCTCTCAGGCAATAAATCTTATCAACACTTTTTTTCCCACACAGTTGGGCAAGAAAAAATATGAAATCTGTTCTGCAACACCGAAAATCAATTTTTTTTAAATAAAGGAAAAATAAAAAAAAGTTACATCGACTACAAGAAAACCTCTTTGACCGGCACGTAATATTTTTTTCTTTTCACATGTCCAACCTCCTGTCCACTTGTCTCAAACCTTCACCATGTTTTTCTCTTTTTTTTCCTATCCTTTTTCCTCTCACTTTTTCCATTTTTTCTTGTTTTATCAAGTTGCAGCTTTGAAATATGGCAGCAATTTAAAAATAAAAGTCGGAGCAGCCACTCGAAAATTTATTTAATTCCTAGCAAAGGTGGCTTTATATTATTCTCCCCATTTCCTTCGGCAGTGAAAATCACAGCCTTCCTCCTTATCACGCCATAACTCTCAATTTTCTGATCTATATAAATTATGAATTACGAAGGCCATAATAAAGTCACAAAACTGGCGCTCCATGAAGGACAATCCACGCTCTTTATTCTTTTTCCTCTTCCTGCCCTTTTCCTTTCTCTTTCCATTCTCGGTATGTGGAACTTCAGATTGCTTCTAGTCGTAAAAGGGTATTAAATATTGGTTCCAGGAAAATTGGCTGCTGGACAGTAACACTCACATATCATTGAAAAGGCCATACAGAACAAATGGGACTCCCTATATAAACCCAATACGAGAGAAAGTGAGAGAGAAGGAGAGAAAAAAACGCCTTGACAACACGCCCGAATCAATAATAATTTGAACCCAATTTTCTCAAACTTGATAATAGCATTTTCTTCAATCCTGATTATAGGTCTTAACTTTGAAAAAAGCAATCCTCTGTGAAATACAACTGTCTTGTTACATTTACTGTGCAACTTGTGCTGAGCTGAGAGGATGAAAAAAAAAAATTTTCAATCTTAAAGTGTAAACACCTCAAAATACAGTATATACAAATCAAAATAATCTAAATACAGAAAAACTCTTCATTGATTGAAAAAAAAAGAATGGATAATTAAATTTAGCCTAAATGTTTTTGGCTTCTGCAATGCTCTTGATGGTGTGTTAACGCATACAGCAGCCTAGTTTATGCCTTGCTCTGGTACTAGCGTATGTAGAGAATGTGAACATTACGGTCTACGGGTGCTTGTGTAAAAGCGAAAACAGTTGTATATAAGTATAGAAAACAATGTCGTTATTTTCTGACCAAAGACCGACACTAAGAGCAGAATATTGCTCAAGACCTTTTCCTTTCTATGAATTCTAAACACACAAACTGATAGTCTTAGTTGTACTCACGTCAGAAGGAAGTCCACTATCACATTATTTTTCTCTCCAGTATATATTTTATTGGCCTGGCCTGGGTTTGAATCTAACCTTGGGGACAGGTGTGCTAACCTACCATACTAATCCGACCGTATAGTTGCCAATAACGTTTTGCTATGTGGATCTTTAATAATCACTTTGTGATAATTTTAACTACTGTTTTGGTCATTTTGAAGTCATTTTTGCCATTTTTTATTTGGCACCATTTGGTCATTTGATCGTTTATTCATTCGATTATGGACATTTATGATCAAATGTTCTAACAATGACTTCAAAATCACTAAAACAGTAAAAAATGACCCAAAAGTGGTAAAAAATGGCTTCCAAATGATCGAAGTGTTTTGTAAGGGTTGATTTCGTTAATAAGGAGTGCACATGAATAAGGTGTCCTTCGAATTTTTTTAGAGTTAACAGAAACGCTCAATTACTTGCTTACCAATATAAATTGGGCTTTTGATGCCATGATTATTGATTGATTGGCAACATCGTTTTAGTAATGGAACTCTTTGCTGGTGAAGCATTAGGTATGATGCCGAAGAAGGACTTCAATAAATTCTTAAGCCGGGTTTTCTAGCCTTTGCCAAAGTCGTTATTTATTTACTATTTTAATCTACCAGCAGTATAACGAGTTACATTATTAGATAAACAATAACTCATGGCCTTAAAAGGCAGAAATGCATTGCAAGCAGTAGTGACGAGTTTTTATGTCGACTCTCATCCAAATCTGAGGGTACCTTATTCATATGGAAGTCACTCTCTCTTTTCCTTTCAGTGATGTTACATTCTAAAAACAGTTAGTTAAAAATGACCCAACATTCGGTATCCTAATTCACACTTAGATAAGGAAAGAAGATTAAGTGACAAAAACGACACTTGCTTAACGAGTTGAATATTATTATGTTATGCAACTGTCTTAGAGATCTATAGTCTATGGGTTTTATTTCCAATAACAATTTATCTTTAGATGCTTTAATATTACCACAATTGGCGAGCGCTTCACATGCAATTTTTCTATCCCCATTTATTCAAGAGTGTTCTTATAAAGCAAATTGACTTTAATAAGGTAAATTAACGGAGATTGAGTACCAAAATAAACGGCAAGTTATGGAAGATAAGATTAATTATATGTTATAAACTAGGACATAATGGAAAAGTTTGACTGTAATTGAAAGCGATATAGCTGTCTAGCCATAATTTCTAGTGGTTTATTGGATGTATAAAACGAACTGACTGGCAACCGTGAAAATCAATTCGGGTAATACTTCTAATAAAAAAATGACAATCTTATTTATCCCAACTTTTAAACCAATTATCTTCTCTCCACACGCGTGTTTACCACTTTCCCAAGTTTTACATTAATCTAACTATCAACTAACTCGATTAATTCGTTACTCATCACTTTAATTACTCAAATTAAAATCCAAATTTGCTATCAATTATGCGCTATCAAACTTACTCCCAGCTCTAACCTACTTACAACTTTGACAGTCGCTAGGAAATAAAATTAGCCGTTTCGAAGCAGAAATGACGTCCATCAATTCCTATGGATCCTCGGCAGGTACGCCCCCCGACTCGCTCCTCTGCAAATTAAAACGCCAGAGGAACAGCGAGAGCAAAAAAAGAAATATTAAACAATAGAAAAAGCAATAAGAGGAAAGCTAACACCCTAAAATAAAAGTTAGCGCCGGTCCCGCACAATCTACATTTGCACAAAATTGGACATAAATTATAAATAGCGGTAAAGAAAAATTTCCCAGCTCTGTTTTTTTCGTTCCTGCTTTTTTTTATCGCAGTCCACGCAGGTCTGATAACAGTTTTTAAAACCTTTTCTGAAATTTTTAATAGAATATATATTTGACAAATATTAATCTCTCTTTCTTTGCCCAACATTTCTCACGGGAGAAAAGGAGGCTGGAAGAGAGCCGAGGAAGAGGGAAAGTAGAGATGCAAAGAAGAGAAGAAGAAGAGGCAGAGCACATTGCAATGCCACTCATGCATATTGATGGAATTGCATAATGGCGCCATTTGCTGAGCTCCTATGTGTGGCAGGAGAGCCATAGATCCTTCTAATTGTTCTTCACCCTTCTTTCCGAGAAGAATGGTTTGTGAAAAATTCAAAAATTTCCTTCTTACAAGCGCACTTTTCAAAAACTAGCTGACGAAACTATAAAAGGTTTCAAACAACAGCCACTTGAAGGAAAAGAGAAGGAAAACGGAGGACAACCCTCTTGAATTGCCTTATGCTAATTTTTTGTTGTTCTGCAATATTTAAAAGGTGGGAAAACTTGTCGACATTAATTATCAACCGCAGCAAAATTAAACCGGGTGATGCCAATGAGAAGCGGGCCACAGAGAAGAAGCAAAACTTAAATGTGAATTTTTAATGAGCGGGGAGATGTTTACCTTGCTAATAGGTAAACAGTAAGCCCGCAATGTTTGCTTTGGCTTTGATATTGCTACCTGCAAAGAAATGCAAACCGGAAAACTTATTTTCTTAACGGCGGGTTAAAAATACTGGTTAAGGTTAAAAATAGTTTTTGGCATTAAGTCAACTTTAGAATACAATGAAGAAAAATTCTTAAAGCTGAAGTAGCGTCTGTTAGTTGTGTGCAAACAGGTAACAATTCTTTAATCTTTGCCGCCTTATAAATAAGAAAAGTTGCTTTCTGGATTTAGGCGTAAAGTTCAAGTGTTCTTAATCGCCTAGGCTCTGCAGTCAAGCTTATTTGGCCTTGAATTTCAAAAGTTCTTATTCTGTTCAATTGGTTTGAGGAGACTTATCGAATGGTGTTATCGAGTTTTATAATTATACATATGGCTCATAAATGAAATGAAGAGTTCAAGTGTGCTTGAATCGTACGGTTCTGGGCTGTATTTAGCAGAATGTTGTTTTCAGTTTCGGACATAATTAGCCTAATTGTTTACTTGCTGAAATAAAGAAGCATTATTCTTCTGCTTCTTTGTATAATTAGGTTTAAATTAATGCCATTATATTTTTTTAAGATATAGTTGTAAGGTAACAAAACAAACGTATATGTGCAGCAAGTATTTACATTAGCAGATTCTAGGATATAAAATATACATAAGAGTGTAATGTTATGGTTATGACAATATAACATGTTTGCACTGGTATGGTAAACGGGCCGTGCACTTCATCGGAGGGCACCGCGTTCTGCAGGGCGCTGTGCCCATTGTTAAGCCTTTGGCAGTGGGGAAAATTTGCACTTTGCACTGGGCTTTTCTCCCATAGGCTTAACAATGAAGAAGCACAAGTGCACTAAGCCTATAGTGAACAGAAGGAATACCTTTATTAATTGCAGTTGTGCTAATATTAAAAGTCGTTGGAATTGCCACTTTTCGTTTCATTGGCTACTCCAGAATTGAGTTTTCGTTTTGGAAATCAACATTTTCCGAGGACTTTTATTGTGCTCAAATTCACCACCCACTTCTCGTGCACAAATAATGCCACTGACCTAAGCTGGTTGAGAACTATATAATCCTCATGAAAAGTTTTACTAATCACTGTGCCATGGTCCTGTGCCAAACATTTTTAGATGCTTCATACATTCAAACTCTTCAATTTCTTTAACTACGTAGTCTGTTTTCAGCTAAACTAACGCAATAAGTTAAATAATCACACCTTTTTTCAATGCACTATAGGACTGTGGGTTGCTAATAACTCAATATCACATCAACCAATTGGAAAATTTCACCAAAGAATTCTAGTATTTTACTTACATTTTAGCCTCATGAGTAAAGTTTATTTTTTATATTTCATTTTAGAAACAGGTGAATAATTCATGTACACTCTGAAGGGAACTCCACGGTTTCTAGCCACATGTTTATGTTTGTTTCGCCAAAGCATGGGTTTAAAGATTGAAGTAGTAAGAAAATGGTTCTATCTTTGGATTCTATATTTGGCATAGTTCAGCCAGTCAGGCAATCCACCTGCTTTCCCATTTTATTGATTGTGAGTTTGGTGGTTAGGGCTAGCTTACATTCCGAACTTGTCTTAAGTTCGCTCCTAGACTAATAGCTAATAGGACTGGTGCAGCTAGCACTAAATAATGCTGGCAAAGGGTGAGCGAAGTTGATGAGGTACAAACAACCTATCCACCAATCACGTTTCTCAAAATTTGGTGTTTGTACCGCCTTCCATTGTTAAACCTTCACTCGCTCTTTGCAGCTGGAAACAATACTGTGCACCAATCCTATTATATTCGTTCAAGGTTCGCTAGATTGCGAACTATAATACCTCCTGCTTCTCTTACTTAACACTGAATTACGAATCGCGAATAAGGTTTTCCTTTAAAGGAACGCTTACTTGCACACTTGATTCAATTGGGCAGTCCTGATGAAGACTCAAATTTCGGATATGATGTCACCAGATACTAGGTATTGTACGCAATACGCAGATCAGATACCAACTGAATTAAACCGGAAGTGAGATCGCTTAAGAATCAATATCTACCAGTCCTGCAGCACTAACAATAAGTGCATTGCCATTGGATTGTGCAGACTGCGCTATCGCGTTTCTTTCCATTGGTCAGAACAAAGTTCGCCGTAGTTTTTTTGGCTATATTTCCGCGACATACTAAAGTAATATTTTACCAGCACAGAGGGCTGTGATGTGCGCGTGCATGTCACAACCGTATATGCATATGTTAAATACAGTGAAATAGGAGGTGAAGAATGTCAGTCAAGCTTCACCACTAATACTTTTAATAATTTGATGGCTAAGACAATATTTAAAAAAATATCTATGCAACGTTATGTTTCATGGCCAAAAATTGGTAAGATGCATAACCATCACTTGTCATCCTTGTTATCAGTCTCAACTATCCTTTCGTATAGTTGTAAACAACCATTTTCGTCATGTTTGTAAAGTGGAATTACAATAATATTCGGTTCTGATTATTTATAACTGAAGGTCAGCTGTTCCTGCTATTGTAAGAATAATCATTACCGTTTATCGATAGCCATAAAAGATCGGCTTTTGGTTTGATGGTCGATTGGGCAATTTGGTTTGCAGCTCGATACAATACCTTATAGCTCTCTTATTTCTATTACTTCCTGTTGAGAATGATATCTATATAATACAAAGTAAATGTTTGCACTATGATTGTTTTTTAAGAGTCTGGTCGAGGAAATAGGGTCAGATCCAGAACAAGATTTAAATCATAATAATTATATTATTGAGCTACAATGTTCATGTTTTTGGTTAATACAATTGCCCCTAAGTTGTTGGATATCATGGTTGCTTGCTTGGTAACTGTTTCTACAAATAGTTGATCTTTAATGGTTAGTCTATTTGCATGAAAATCAAGAAATAATTTATTCAGATGGGAAATAAAAGCCATCAGCATTGCGCAAATCACGCATTAAAAGATGTAAGCAGCAGAAAAACTATCATAATATTAAACCTCATTACCGGTAACTAACTCCTTAAGAGCTTAATTATTCAAACGTCATTTTTAATCTTTTCTGAAATGTCTTAATGCATTTCACGTACGCTGTACACTTCCAAGCCGCATCTGGAGCAAACGTAAGCAGCCACATCAACATTCGCACTTTCCCCTCCTTCGCCCAACGTGTAATTCTTTTTATTGCAAGAAACACTTTAAATTTTGAATGAGATTCCTTTTGAGTTGAGGTTAGCCTCAAGTCACTGGTGACTCGACAGTCTTTTCGTTCTAGTTTGCTCGCTGCAGCCCAGCGAAAAGAAGGAGAAGCGGGGCAATATTTAAAGTACAACAACCCTTGGCACTTTGTTCTATGGCTTCCTAATAGAGCTAATAGAGTAGCTCTAAGCCTTTTGCTATATGGTAGTAATGAAGGCGCCTTGCTTCCAATAAAAATGATGTATAGGGCTCAATGGCTGCCGGCTAAACGGGGGGCGGGCATCCGCTCGACCGCGCCAACATCCAGATATGATGCTGTTATGAAACAATGAAGTTATTGGTTTGGTCTCAACCTCGCTTCCTATCTAATTACATTACACCCAACACCAGATAGTGGCTACGAGTGGCCGTATACGTGCGCGTCAAGTGGCCGTGCAGGAAGTTGCCGGCGCTACACTACTTCTCGTTTGCAATTGCACTTTGCTAATTCCAGCCAAGTTACGAGTTCAAAGGCACTGAGTTATTGTGCTTTGATTATGCCGCAGCCTTCTTTTTAATTAGGGAGCTTTACCTTGATTTTACCCAGACCTAGTCTTCTTCAAGAAGATAGTAACAACAGTTAGGGAGATTTTAGGGGATCCGAGATAGTATCGCAGCATAATGTAGCACATTGATTTTTTTCTTGAAAAACATTGTAGGAAAGGCCAATAAACAGGTTCTGGGATAAAGCCGAGCCATTGTTGGTTCATTTTTCTGTTTTTGGATAAATGTGAAAGGTTCTGGGGTAAAGCCGAGCATTTTTCTGTTTGGATAAATGTGAAAGTGGCACAGCCTCGTCAGTATAAATGCCAACAATATTGTGATTTCCGAACTTTTTGTTGTAGTTTATGACCAAGTTGTCATCCATGACGTACGTTAAAGTTTTAAAGTTAAATTTAAATAAATGGAGCTGCTGCATTAGGTACAGTATACTTTACAATTTTTTTACAACACCATTGTGGCCCTAATATAAATTTCACCGTTATTACCAGTGGCGTCGCAACATTTGGTATTGCGACAAGATTGTAAACTATTGCTGAAGGCAGCTGCTCCATTTATTAATACTAATTTATGACTTTGGAACAGATACGAGCCTTTCTATATAATTTTCTCCAATAAAATAAAGATAAAACACTTCGCTCATAAAACATATCGGGTTATATCTCATTACCTACTGTCAAAAAATTACCTTCACTAACTAACAATTATGCATTTTTTAATAAACTTAAACAATTAGCCATTATTTCGTGTAACTGAATAACTCAGATGAGTTCGGTGCAGGGCCCCTATTGGCATTTATGTATGAGGATTTCTCATTCCAGAGATGCTTTAACGCTATTTGCATACATTTACATTTATTGCAGCACTTTTTTCTACCCGTAATTGCATTACTGCAATTGCCGCAATTATTCAATTATATGAAAATTATTCTTTTTATAGCTCCGACATTAAAACAGCACGACTTTTGCCATTTATAGGTGCCAAACCATTTTCCTACGCATTTAAAATTCAAATATCCCTACCTCTAACACCTTTTTTTTGCCTTCCTTAGCATAAAGAGATAAAACTTTTACAGCTGACAAATTGAAATTGTAGTTTTCCTCCCTTCAGGGTCTCCCCTTTAAAATTATTCTTTGCCCCCAAAAAACGTGCCCTACAGATTTTTCCCAGGCGACATCTTCGAAACTATTTCGTCCAATCAAAATGCATGAATTCCAACGTCTTACCAAACTATGTCAGTCTCTACATTCCAATTTTTCCCCGCAACCCCCCTGCGAACAAACCAACCGACCGCTCGAGCATTTCTCTTCATGGGGGGCCAAGGGCAAGAATTCGGCCATCGATTCTTGCGAGCACTGTCCCGCAGAATTGCAAACATCGAGATTACTATATAGAAAAGCAATGGAGAAGTCCACCATCCACCGCGGAAATGGCACTTCAACGCTATTGCCATCCTAAACCGGATATCTGAGATTGTTTCCAGTAGAGGGGAAGAAGAGAAGAGTCGACGACGCTGTTTATTCCGACCGAAGAATGAAAGATGGTTCCTCTTTTCCAAATTCTTCTCCCATCGCTGCACCGAGCGCCCTTACTTCCACTTCTCTTTTTTCTCCTCCCTTACTGTCTCGCCGGTGCCGCCGGATGATGGCGGCATTGGGTGAAAATAACGTGCAAGGACCAAAAAAGCTCATTTTATTGTAAGAAATGGGAATAGCATTCCATTTTCCTTTTGCACTTTTGAGGAAAATACCATGAAAAAAAAATTGATGAGAGGTTTTTGCTCCAATGATTTTTTATTGGAAATTGTTGAATAGGCGGCGTAGTCAAAAAGAATGAAACTTGCATCACTCTTTTTCCAGAAGTTTGCTAAAGGTGCGCAAAAAACTTACCATTTGGGAAAATGCAAATTAATGGCAAGCAAACAAGTAAGCCATGAATTTGCCTACTTGGGTTTGATCTAGACACCATCAGCAAACACCAGTTCAGCCACTAGACAAGATAGACAAAATGGGGTTTACTGTCCGCCAATTTCTGCTACTGGGGCCAATTCGGACGCAAGGGGGCGAGCCCTGTCAAGTTTGATTGGCTTGGCTTTGGTTTTATCGCAGCTGTTAGTAACTATCTTGAAAATAATTTTATCT
>JAQGBF010000267.1:0-10158 GCA_034698245.1 Schendyla nemorensis | reverse complement strand
ATGCCCTCATTTTCGCACACACAAAAGCTGAATTCTAAAAATTATTCTTGCCGTTTAATTAAAAACCTGTGTAGAATACAAATTAAAATTGCAAACTCATAACAAAATTAAAAAATATCATAGCTGCTTTTTCAGATTTTATTACCAGAAAACATTTATTTTGCAATTTTGTACAAAATACGTAGGGCGAAATGAGAGCCACCTACTCTACTGTTAACCGTTTACGGCATTCTTAAATTGCACTAAACAACAGACACAGTAGCTATGCATTCAAAAACTTTTTGAATGAACTAGTGAAAATTCTCGTAGCAAAAGTAACAAGAATGCTTATATGAGAAAAATAAAATAAATATTCAAGGTTTTGTTGCTTCCGACTATTGTTGACTTGAAAAATTTTTCAAAACGATAAAAAAATACTCAATATTGGTACAGTATGCTTAAAATGATAATTTAGTTTAAAAATCACTTAGGTTTGAGCATTTCTAAAATATCATGGTGTGTAATATGTGCAGTGCTGTAACTGACACGTTCGTCAGACTCTAGCAGACGACCACATCACAATAAAGGCGGCTGAATGCAGCAATCCGTGTGTTAACAACAAACTATTTTCAGTCTGCTTGTGATTATAAAACAATAGAGTGATATTTGTTTATAGTGCCAAAATGGCAATAGACACTGTGAAAACACTCTCGGAGCAAAATTCCAAAAATGCTTTTACGAGAAATATGTATTCCAGGTTTTATCACGCTTGAAATTTATTTTCGAAAGTTAGAAAATACTTGAATATTGCCTAGATTCGTTGAAGCTAGTCACGAATTAGTGATATCAATTGAAAATGACTGATATTTATGCATTTCTGAAAGAAGTGTCTCTCCAATTTTGTCAGTAAAGATAAAACCTGGAATACTTTTTTCTCGTAAAAGCATTCTCGAACTTTTGCACCGAGAGTTTTCAACAAATGTAGGCAATATTCAAGTATTTTATAGCCTTTCGAAAATAAATTTAAAGCCAACAAAGTCCAACACGATAAAACCTGGAATACTTTTTTCTCGTAAAATCAGTCTCGTATTTTTGCTCCGAGGATTTTCGCAGTGTCTTTAATAACCAACCACCATTTTTTTTTCATCCTTTGATTTCGGATTACCCGAATAAATCCAAACGCAGGTGCAACACGATCAACGACAGACAGGTAAGTCAAAAGAAAAGAAAAAACCACGTCGCACGTAGTTTTGAATTCTAAATACACTTCTTCAATCGTCGGTTGTTGGTTTTCGGATGATGATGTGGAAAATGGCCGCAGGGCAGCAAGAAGCGCCCGGTGGCCGCGGACGCGCGCGCGACTCGCGATTGCGGGTGGTCCGGCTTATCACGACTCAATAGGTATACGTTATAGGTGAAAAAAGGAAGAAAAAAAATTGTTCGGTTCTCGTGGATGCGTATTAAGACGTCGTAAATTGTGGGGAGAGGAGGTGATTAGGTTAAGGAGGCCTTTGTTTATTTTTTCTGTCGTTTTGTGAAGGTTGTAATTTTGTTTGAGGTATTGGAAGTTTGGTTGCGTAATGAGGATTGAGAAACTTTTAAGTTTTTAAATGTATTCGATTTTAAATTTTGCTTCAATGTAACCGTTAATATTACGCCGCACCATTTGGCGCTATAGTACAGTCGAAGCAGTCGAACTTTCATATAGCGTCAGCCAAGAGACTCAAATAATATTGATCCCATAAGTAGATTTGCATGCAAATCGGTGGTTGGGAACTAGACCTATTGACACTATAGCCAGGTATGCGCTATAATTATCCGATGTGGTAATATCAGGGTTCGACTGTATTGCGAATAAGACGATTGCATGGAGGCAGCCATTTATATTGTTCCATAGCTATTGATCGTTAGTTTGATTTAAGTCATTCAGCACACGTTCTCAGACTTGTTACCAAGTGACACTAAATCCGTAAAAACGTTATATTCGGGTTTTATCATAGGTTCCCTCGCATATAGGCGCTAGCGAGGCTGGTTTATTTATGGGTAGGATTTTAAATGTTTTACCAATGATCTTCACAACTAAATAATTGTATTATGATATACGGTAGACTGTCAACTAGAAATTTTTTCCACTAATAACTGCGAGTAAAGAGATTTTAAAGTGTATCCTATTGTTTCGAGTACTACAGTTTACAGTTTTGTATTCTCTATTTTCCTAGCTTAAAGCTGCTAGCCTAGGAACAATTTGTAAGTTATGCAAAAATACATTTTTCAAATTTTAGAGTTAGATCAGATATTCTATATCTATCTACAGAATCCACAAATATAAATGTATTAAAAAAACTGAATGAAACCATTCCTGCTTAAAACATCTACTTTATATGTACTTTTTCAGACATTAAGAATAAAAACTCTATAAAAGTATTAAAATTGATCATGTAAAAATTTGTATAAGAAATTACTCAACTAATGAAAACGCAGGATCACAATTTCAAAAGAATAAGGCAACTAAAAAACGGCTTAAATCTCTGGAGTCTAATGCATAATGGAAGCTAAAGAGCCACGGCACCACATAAAAATAAATCCGCTGTTAGACTCGAGTCTAGAAGGTCATGTGATTAGGTGTGACTAATACTATGCGAAATTGCATTGTTTTTCAAACTATAATATTAACTGTAATACTGTAAACTGTAAAAAAAAATGTCATTCATTGATGCAATCGCGCAACAAAATTTGCTAGCTGAACTAAATAAAATACCAAATGCATCATAGAAACATGTGGCTGTTTTTACAGCCCACAAATTTCGTTTCACAATTGCATAAAAAAACCTCAAGACCTCTCTTTCTTCATAAAACTATTTTTGCCTTTCAGAAAACCGATTGGACTGTAAGCTAATGTCTATATACACCAAGCTTATAAGGCCAAAACAGCCCTGTCCTAGGTTGACAAGGGCGAACAATCTTTTCTCAAAGCACACGAGCGAATAAATCGCATAACAAAACAACATAACCAAGTTTTCGTTCATACCACAACATATAGGCGCTAACTACTAAACACAAGCGCCGCAATCCGCAAACAAAATCTCGCGATTGCAATCGATTCCCATTTCAACTGCAGCGTCAGAAAAAAACCCCGTTAGATGCTAATTACGAATTTATCAAAGTGTTAACCTGTCAAGAAACGCTCATCAATCTCATCAGCCAAGTTTGGCTCATTGCCTGGCAATTTCTGCTCATCAATTAGACAGGCCAACCTGACAGACAGACTACAGGTGAAATTCCTGGTTTAAAGTGCAGGGTTTTCGCCTCTATACTTTACTATTTCCCTTGCTCCACTTATAATCATCTCTGGCAGTAAATAATTAGGTGCTGAAACCCAAAATTGCAAACTCCGTCGTGGATTTTTTTTTTCTTGGCTTGGCACTCACCAATGACTGGAGTAATTGTCCGACTTCCGATGAAATAGCACTGAGAAAACCTTCGAAGCAAATATACGAGATTGCTTTTACATAAAAGGTTTTAAAAATGTTGAATAAGATATCTTCTCCACACATCAAAGATAAAATATTGAATAATATCTTGAGACTGGATTTAGCGGTGATGAATCATCGACAAACAGTGAGGCAAGTTTGTCTGTTTGTGTCAACAGTAATGCAACTATTGCATCGCATTGCTAAAATACAATACGGTAAACACCGGCCTCTAAAAAGAATGTGGTCTCGTAAACCACACACCCGAGAAAATTCACACCAACTGACACACTTATTACTCATCATCTTTTCCTTCAACATAAACAAATGGCAATAAGCTGAACTCAACCTCTTCAAACCAAACCCCACCGACCTAATTCCCTCCAAATTAAAACTCCTCCATTCATACATCCACCATATCCAACTCCGAAACAAATCCCAGCCGAGAGACAACGGATTAAACCGGGGGATTACCCATAGCAACACAATTTAATTCAATCTTCCTACCTCCAAATCAGATTTCACAATAAAAAAAAAAGAAAAGAAACCCCGCAAGCTGCTTTCCTTCCTTTTCCTTCCAAATCCTCATCCATCCGCAATCCGAACCCCCAATTAAAAACCCCTACAACTGCAAACTGCTCGTTATATAGAAAAGAGAGAAATAATTCCCCCATCTTCAAATTAAGAAATCCTTCCACAAATGTCAGGCTTAGAATAGCCACGATTTCGCACACAGCTCCCGGGTTTCGAGGAACCGCTGCGGTGATAAATGTTGAATAAATATCCAGTCTCGAGAAAGATGAAGATGACAGTTGAGAAGTCGTCATCTGCACCTCGGCACTGAATATTTACGCGGTTTGTGATGAATAAGTGAAGAGGAAAAGAGATTGCGAATTTATTTATGGAAGGGTGACTTACCTGGCGTCCTTGTAGTCGGTTTTGCCCAGTTCGCGAATGAGCTGAGCGATTTGCTTGTGGGTTCGGCTCCCGAAGTAGATTTTGGGCACGGTTCTGTGGGGAAAAAAGGAGATGGTTTTAGTGAGTGAGATCATTGCTTTGTCAATGTCTTGTAATTTTCTATAGGAGTTTATAAAAAATTAGAAAGAAAATTTTGTAATATAGCAATTTATAGGCAAGAATTGTATTAGAGTTAGCGTTTTTTGGTACGAAACTGCTCTAAGACTGGTTCTCCCTACACAAGAAGAGCAGATAAGCAGAAAACCCATGTTTTTTTTGGAAATAAACCATATTGTTATTTCTTGCCACACTAGGCGAAAAAGCGTAGTGCGGCAAGCGTAGTGAGAACCAGCCTTTGCTAGAATTGTAAATGAAACAACAATGAAAAGAAATTCGTAGTTTTGTATGAAAAGAAAAAATAACGCTAACTCTCTATTGTGAAATATCAAACATTTTAAATTGCTGATAAGTCCTTTTTGGCCAATATGGTGGGCATTGTTCAAATAGCTAAAAGCACAATGCTGAAATGATCTATATTTATGAACATCCCCAACAGCACAATACTTTATACAGTCAACAAAGAATAATTGGCGGAGCCCTAAAAATATGGGGGAAAAGCCTTAATGATTAAATCAATTTAAGCAAAATGCTAGAGCTAGCGCAAAATATAGTTAATACATAACCTCGAGAACAGTTAATGAAAAATGGTCCGAAGGCAATTTTCGTTGTAACTGCCTCGAGAAATATTGCATTAACTAAGGTTATTTTTGTTCGAGGATCATTCCTATACCAAGTTAACCACAAATGCCCACTCGAAAAAGCAGGTAAAAATAACAAGCTTCATAATACTAATTTAATACTTTTCTGAAAATACAGCAGTTCTCGAAATATAGGCCTTGTGTTTCTATTATTCCAAAGGAGAAAGGACCGTATATTTTGGGCGCTTATACTTTGGAAAAGCCTTTAAAATTGAGAAATTCAGTCACACCCCTCAAAAAGCATAAAAATGTTACTAGGCCCATGTATCCATTTAAAATACGACTGTTCCAAGCAAGAATATGAGAAAATGCCTTTTACAGTAGACAGCTTCTCAAACGACCATTATAACTAACAAACGAAACGAGTATATCCTTTTCATGCTACAGTATCCCCCCCACTCAAAGACACAAAACTCGCTCCTTCTCCCAAAATTGGATGAACTACCGCACAATGAATCCATTCCAGTCACCGAGAACATCAACAAACAACAGACAAATATACAAAACCCCAGCAATTTCTCAACAACCACTAATCTCCCATCTTCCTCTCAACCCATACACCATACACATCCTCCCGCATTTTACTTTTCCTTTATTTCCCTTCGCTCTTCCTAGGGGAAGGGGGCACACAGGGGTCCTTCAAAGGTGAGGTGATGGGGTCGCTGCAGTTTTGCCTGTCTCCTCGGATCGTGTCCGTATCACCGATTCAAGACAGCCTCCTTTATTAGCCCTGGTCAAAGGGCCCTTTGTGCCTCTCTTGTTTACCTCAAACTGCACCTGTGTCGCTTCCTTACCCTACTCAAAGCCCCACTACAACGACCAATCCCATTACCCCCACAAAACCCATGCCCAAATTAACTTACAAATATATCGACTATCCCTTTGAACAAACTGCAAGAGTTCAGAATAATTGCAATTTTGTGTCGTTTTGAGCTTTTGTCCGATTCTGATTTTCGCATGTGATTTGTCAATGTTGCACCAATCTTGCAACAGCAACTGTTGGGTTACGTTTTGTATGCTATGATTGTGTTTTCTTTAGTTTTCTACTTAAATGTTAGGTTATTAATAATAAACAGATTATTTTCAATATCAAAATTCGTGTTTACTTCCATTAATCCATTACCTGTACTGGAAGACTAGCTTTCTCAACTCCCTGGATCCTGGAATCTACCCTTCGCAAACTGTAAAAACTCTTGGAGCAAAAATACGAGATTGTATTTAGGAGAAAAAAGTTTATCGGGTTTTGTCTTTACTGACATGGTTGGTTGATATTAATTCGAGACCAGTCTTAACGAATGTAAGCGATATTCGAGTATTTTATAGCCTTTCGAAAATAAATTTCAAGCCAACAATGTCCAACATGATTAAAAACTGGAATACTTTTTTCTCGTAAAAGCAGTCTCGTATTTTAGATGCGAGAATTTTCACAGTGCCTAATAGAAGGTACGGTAGTCTCTTGGAACCAGGGTTTTTGTTATAGGAAGGGGGAAAGGGGAAGGGGACCTGGGGGCCCTATATCTGCCCATCTACCACGAAAAATGAATGCTGTCTTTTCTTTCCTTCTTCCTCTTTTTTCTATTCCACAGTTCAGCTTTTTTGGTTGGAGGTTTTGAAAGTTGTATTATGGGTAAGGAATTTTCTTTTCTTTTGTGTAATGTATATTACCTGGGATTGGGCGGTTGCGGCGGTCCTTTCGTTTTTGCCGGGTTCAGCTGCGGGAGAGTCGGCGGTGCAGGAAGAGGAGTTTTCATCTGAAAAGTACACAGAGATGTTTGTAGTATATAAAGAAAAATGTGGCTTTTGAATTGTGATGGATATTAGACACTGAGATGAGAAGTCTGGGAGCAAAACTACAAGGCTGCTTTTTCGAGAAAAAAGTATTCAGGTTTTATCATGTTGGACATTATTTGCTTGAAATTTATTTTCGGAAGGCTGTAAAATATTCGAGTATCGCCTACATTCGTTGAAGCTAGTCTCAAATTAATGATATCAATCGAAAATGACCGATATTTATGCATTTTGAAAATAAATCTCTTTCCAGTCATGTCAGTAAAGATAAAAGCCTGATGTATAGTTTTCGTTGCGTATAGTTTTTTTCTCGTAAATACAATCTCGTATTGTCGGTTTGGGAGTTTTCACTGTGTCGAGGAAAACGGAAGCACTTTGGAAATCGGTCAAGAGCTGTCGATGGAGTGAATGAATGAATGAAGAGTTGGGATTTGCGGTTCTATATGTATAAATAGAAAATGTCGATATTCTCTTCCGGTGTGTTTAACGATTGTATGCTCTTTCAGGGAAGAGTGAATTTTTTTATGGAGAATATTACTTTTACAGGGTTCAGCGATCCTTTTATGTACATTTCCAGGGTTTTTTGTTTGCCATTTGCAGTTGGGGATAACGCTATTTTGCAGAATTTCTTTTACTGTCAAAAAAATCTTTAGACTTCAAATTTAGACGGAAGACAGCAAAATCTTTGAGCTTAATACCATAAAAGTTGTTTTCCAACCATATAGAAATGTCAGAACTAAGGTTTTTAAAGCACTTAGCTTTAAAATACAGCAAACGAACTGAACTAGAATGCTATATATAAAGCTAACTCATTTGTAAACATCCATCCCCCGTAAGCACACAGAAAAGCCATTAGTTTTATTTGAACTAAAGAAAAAAAATGCTTAAAACCCAGTTTATAAACACTTTCTCATTTCCATTTAACGAAAATCGAAAACTTAGGTAATCTCTTTTCATCACTGAATCTAAAACCTAAACAAATACACATTGTCAACCGAGGTGCTTATGCCTTGTTAAAGTTGTGACATTTTAAACAAGTACCTGCTAGTTTTTATTGTAAATATTAGAGTTTGCACACGAATTGAAACATATTCTCCAACAGCGGCTTTAAGAAAAAACTATGCTTGCGCAAACGTGTCAGAAAAAAGTTTATAAATTTATTATATTACAACTATCGAATACACAAGTCAGATTTTTATTAAATTCGGCTGGTCGCACTTTTAAAACGGATCTTTCATCTACAAATTAGAGTTAGCTTTTTCTTTTTTATGAAGAGTTTTATTCATTGTTGTCTAGTTAATAACTCCAACAGTAAAGTAATTCGTTTTCGTGCTTTCATACTTTTGTACGAAAAAGGACTAACTATCATATTCTCTCTTAATGTAAAGAAATTCAGTATAAAACAGAAACTATGAAAATTCTCATAGCGAAATTAGAGACTACTCCTACGAAAAAAAAGTATTCATCTTTGAAATTTATTTCAGAAAGTAATTTTTAGCCAATTTAACAAACGGGGCTAATATAGGTAAGCATTTCCGAAATAAATTCGTCGAAAACGATTAACCCCAGAATTTTTTGTTCTCGTATTGTTTCCAAGACAATTTTCAGCGTCTAACGTCCGCATAAAATTGACAAATCACTCCGTACCCACTAACATCGTCAACTATCATCCGAAAAATATTCCTTACCTTCTTCACACTGGGAGTGAATTTCGAATTCTGCTCGAAATCGTCATCATCGTCGTGATCGCTATCCGCGCTCAAATCGATGTAGTTGACTCCCATCTTTTTGGCATCGCAGGCGGAAGCGGCGGCGGCAGCAGGAGCCGTGCAATTCGCATCCCAGCAGCCGGCAGCTGCAACCGATGAAGATGATGGAGAAGGCGGTCTGCTCGCTCCGTAGAACCCATTCTCTGCAAACACGGCATGAGTAGAAAAAAAAATTACAAATTGGCCGAACGTACAGAAGAAAAGAAAAGAAAAGTAATACAAATACAGGCTGTAGCTTTGTTTAAGTTTCGCGAACGAATTTTGTTTTTTAGGAGTCGGAGCTCGAAATCGAAGTACCGTATCTTGAAATTCAAGATGTATGGGAGAACTTAAATTTCGAGAATAGTGGATTTCGCGTCATTTCTCGTCAACTGCTATCAAAATCATGTTATACAAGCGAGTTATGGACATGTTATGGACATGTTATAAACATGTTATGGACAAGCGAGTGCAACTACATTCTGTATATATTTTGAAATTGAAGCATCCCGAAATTTAAAATTGTGAGAGTTAGTTGAGAATAAATTTTTGCACTCATTAAAACACTAGACCCTGAGAAAATTCTTGTAACAAAAATACGAGACTTTTTTCACGAGAAACAAATATTCCAGGTTTTATCGTTTTTGACATTGTTAGCTCGAAATTTATTTGACAGGGCTATAAAACCATCAAGCCCCATGTTTTAAAGGCTTAAGTCCCAAGCTAGAAAACATTAGATTTTTTTCTTGTAGAACAGAATTTTCAGTGTCTATATTACTTTCATTTCTTGCTCTCTTATTGTTCAGACCATAGAATGCCCTCGACAATGGAGAGATTACAATCAGAGATTACAACCAAGCTGGTAGGCGAGTAGTGAGAGCACTCGCCTCCAGGCTGGGAGATCCTGGGTTCAATCCCAGAGTGAAGCAGGGAAAAAATTTTTCTGTTTTCACGGGTTTGTAACTTGGGGTCGGGCAACCTAGACTAGGTTTTCTGTGGTTTTCCTAGTTGTCCATGCAAATGCAAGGTGTTTCATATTAAAGTCAGCCACAGCTGCAATTACCTCTCCTCTTCCTGTCCCGGGTGGAGCACACGGCCCTCGTGCGCCAAGCTCCTAGTCCCTATAATACCTTTACTTACTTACTAGAAGATTCATAACCGTTAACATCCATCCTCTGATCGAGACAAATAAATTGCACACGCTTAAATTTAATAGAAGCATCATGAGAAATAGTCGAGAAAATGTATTAAACTGAAGACAAAATTATTTTTTAACTCCCCATCCCACATCCGCATTAAACCTATAAAATAAATAACAGGTTGCAAGGCATTAGCAGCAATAAATAATGCTTTAAACAATGTAAATGGCATTTCTTGGGGGGCGCCCTACAATGATGGGCTAAATCCTCATTGTCAAGTTCCCATAAAATTTTTATCCCACATTATCAAATCTTTCAG
>JAQGBF010000266.1:0-10163 GCA_034698245.1 Schendyla nemorensis | reverse complement strand
TTTGTTCCTGCATTTATTAAACAACATTTACCGAAAAGAAGACTGCCTCAGATTGCACTAAGCAAAGAGCAATGCGTTCAAGTATTTAACATCTCAAGTTCCATCATCAATATATAAATAAATTCGAATTTCATAAATTTTCTTTTTATTTAATAAATCAGACGTATATTAAAAAGTAAATTTATAAAACTATTCTCCAGGATGCAAAATGTGCGTGGGCGAGCACAAAATGTCACTTGAGTGTTTTGGATTGACATATACTATAATGGTTGAAAAAAAACTCCATTATAGAATAGTGTTGATAGAGAAAAAATGGTGCCTTAAAATAAAATAGCTTTGCATACTATGACACTTATAACCATGTTGTTGCATTGCCATTAAACTCTATCTTCTTGTTGCACCATGTGCAAAAAAAGACAATGCCATATGAAAATGCTAAAAATTGATTGAGATCTTAATTTCATAAATAACAGTGCCAAATATATTATTATGTCACCTAGTGTTGATAAAAGGCCTGTGCAAGTAAACATCTAGAACCATCATCAAGAAATTCCATAGTTCTAAATAAATACAGTATAATAAAATACACTTACTTGTATTAGTTTCTGAATCTTCTGCAGTTCTTGTTTTAAAACGATCGAAAACTTCATCATGTAACCGGAAGAGCCATTTGTGTAGCACATATCATTCGCGAGCATTCTTTTTCTTAAGAAATATTGGATTTCAATTTTAAAATATGCATTAACCAACTTGTGCGTACTATATTTTGTTTTGTAGAATGACAGTCGATTGTGTTCATAAAGTATTTCAGTATAGCATTGTCACAGTGCCATTAAATTAAATTTTGCGTCATCGGTTGCATACCGGCGAGAACAAGTACAGCGCACTATCCTTTTTCAGTTATTTAAATTTAATTAAAAACTCAATATATTAAGTATCGGTATGTTGTTTAGCGCTTGCGGATTATTCGCAATCTGTGCGGCGGCACAGATCATATCATTTAGATTTCAATGAAATTAGTTAAAGTATGAAGCATTAGGAAAAATAAAGAAGTGATTAGAAAAAGCCAACCACATAATCGAACTTGAGCTTTTTATTACAGCATACGTATTGGAGAACTAGAATATGTGGGGAGAACACACAGAAGATTAACTAGAGGCAGACAAACACAAATCGGTTATTTAGCCAACTACTCTACAATGTCACTTTATCCCTTCGAGGATGTTTTTCAGGGGGTTGTGAGAGGGAAAAAAAGCTAAAGCAGAACATTATGCACTTTCTTTTCTTTGTTTATGTTGTTGTTTTGGGTCGAATCCATAGGATAAAAAGCACGTACTTTTTCATTAAAGCAGTTTTGGACTTTTTTTTGCATATTTTTATAGTTTTTTCTTACAAAAATTTAAAGTAATCTTTTCTTTTTTGTTTTTTCTTTTTTTACGTAGCTAGGTAAGGGCGGGAAAAAATGGGATCCAAGCTTTGCGTTTTCGTCTATACAGCATGCTTAACATTTTTAGATTTTTCCATATCAATTTTTTTGCGGTAGCGAAACGGAGCAGGCAAAGGGGTAAAGGGAATGATAGGGAAACATGGGAACCAGGGCCACTGAATTTATCTGACTTCCCCGTGGAGTTGTAAGTAGGATAGTAAAGGAGAAAAAGTTCTCCTCTTAAAAAAAAAAAACAGAATAAAATCCAACTAAAAAATAAGAATTCATTTTTTAAGTTTTTTTTAAACAACATGCGGTGCATAGTTCAAGCGACGGTGTGATATTATCCACCCCTTATAACAAGAGGGGATATTTTATTTTTACATACTTTCATCGTCTTTTTCACTTTATACTTGGGGTTACACAGTTTGACAACATTACTGAAATAACTTTTTGATAAAATAAAATTTCTGTTATTTTTTTAAATGTGTCAAAGGCCAAGTAAGAAACCACACACGATATGACAGCAGGTAAAGGATTGAAAAATGTCCCATCCTCCTTAGGCAAAAACAGAGCGCAGCAGGCTCATAAGGATTATAGTAAAAGCTCTCAAGACTAGACATAGGATTTCCTATCTTTTAAGATAGGCTATCCTATGTACAGATTTTAGGACTTCACTGTTATACAGTATAGTCTACGAAGACTGGACTTATAACGGGCCGGAAAAACATGTCAAGACTAGGCAACAGCCAGACTTTGCAGATCCAGTCATTACCAGTTAATAGACTAGGTGTTTGAGAGTTAGCCATATTGTGTCTGAACATAGCATCCAGAATTCGGAGAGTACACTTACACTGTATTACTTAATTTATTAAGGAATCTTTATTATTCATCCATAGCGCCATTTGATATCAGAAAGAATCATCAGGCCAGAAAAATAGGCCTGAAAAAACAAGAGGTACAAGCATCTAGAGCTATGTACATGCTGATTAACGAGTAAAAACCGGCTGGGTCCCCAAAAATATAAAAATGATAGTTTTAGGAATATCTCACTATGATTTTGTGGTTTTCTTTCACTACTTCTAAAGTATTTAAGTAGATTGCCTCCACGGGATTTTTTTTTAAAACCCATCAATGGCCCTGATACCCTTCATTTTTCATTTTTATTTAGTAACTGATTTATTTAATCAAGTTTTCATTTTTTTCAATTTTTTCTATTTAAAACTCTTTCAAGATATTTGAAATGCGACGGAGCGAAAGCGAACTGATTCAACCAATTTTGTTCTTCCATATTCATATTACGAAATAAATGGCTCCATGTATAAAAGATATTTTAAACTTCTATATTTTTAGGATCTAATCAATGAGTTTCAGATTTCCGTAAGCAGAAATGGTTATTTAGCGGCTTCAAAAAAGTAGCGTACATTATTATTATTAATTATTACCATTATTAGTTATTATTTAGATCTACTCAAAATAACTCATTTTGAGCAAATTTTTCAAAACTTTTTATCATTCAAAATATCTTGAAAGACGAACATTTTATGTCCTTCATTAAGTTATTAACTATTATTTTTTATCTTTGGGAAAATAAAGATATAATAATTGATTCTTTTTCTCCTTTTAGTCTCATTTTTTAGTTTACTTTAAATCCCATATTTTTTGCACATGACATGATTTGTCTGGATACAATCAATAGCCATCACTCCTCAAGTTTTAATATGATTTTCTCCCATTATAATAATCACCATTAATCATCAATTGAAAATAACGAACTGATTTCTCATGACGCAGCAATTAAACTAATTAATATTAACATTCTCTGGCATTAATCATAACATCAACAAAAAATGTCCCAACATTTTTTCCTGATGGTCATATGCCAATGAGGTCGTTTTTTTCCTTGTCCAAAGTAGTGCCATTAACAACAACATAACAAGAGTGAGAGACCATATACACTGTATAATAACAATATGAAAAATATCACAAATTATGGATAGAAATGACAGAACAAAAGGGGTCCCCCCTTACAAGAAACCCCTCATAATAATCGATTTTTTTTGTTTTTTCTTCAAATGACAAAAAAGAACAGATTTACATTCAAAAATAGTTGTTCACCTATTATAATATGAATCATTAGAATTATAATATAATGTACCAATAAAATAGAGTCAAGAGTCTATGAATACAATTCTACATCATTATTATTAATTATTATCAATATTATTGTGTTCCACTTCTTCTAGGAAAAAATGAGAGAAAACATAACATGTAAAAAAATAAAAAACAAACCACTAGATTAATCAACTAAGAAAATATGGAAAAATGATTTCGCATTTTAAAAATATTATTATCTATATCAGAGTTCATTTTTTCCTCCTCATGATTTAACTTCTTTTCGCCCATGATATTCACTCGCCAACTAAAAAATACATTTCTAAATGACTATGAAAAACATGAAGAATGGGAAAAAAAGGGGTGAAATTTTTCTATATCATTTAGTTAGAGGACAACTTAGTTGGATTACCATTCAACAAAATAAATAAAACCAATAACAATTTCATTTTGACATTACTCATATTTATTTACCATAATTTTTCATCAAAGTTTCAAATAACAATCAAGGAATTCAACTTTTCTAAAGGTTTTTCAACACCAAAAAATACAGTTTCATTCTCTTTTTTTAAAAAAAAGTATATTATATATTTGAAAATGAAAAAGAATAAAAAAATCCAAATTTCCAACTAATTTGTACCCTAACCCATGAAATCAATCAACGATATTTTTCACAATCAATATCAATCCAAAATCAATCAGTTACATCACTATTCTCTTTTCGGAAAAAGAAAAATCATTTCCCACTTTTCAAATGCAGTCTGCTGTTTTTTAAAGCCTTTCATTTTCACATTCACATTTTATACTTTTTTATTTCACTTTTTAAATCTTTTTTCCTTCCCTTGTCTACACCTAACTTCCTAAAAAAAATTTGTCAATGTACAACAGTGGAACATCCACTTGAAGGTATAAAATGTTTAACACATTTCAACATGAGTACTTTGTTATTTTTCTCTCTTTGCACGTCGAGTTTATAATGTAGATATAGATTACAATAGTAATATAGTAGTAACAATATATGGTTTAGGGGTGGGTCAAAGGTTTTGTGGGTGGTTGGTGGAAGTGGTAAATTATCATTTTTTGTTCTTTTGCAAGGAGAAAAGGGGTATGAGGCATCACAATAGTAAAGTTCCCTCAGCCATGATATTTGGCTTTTCAATTTCATGTTCATTGTTTCAAAGAAAAATAAAATATAAAAGCAAGAAAGCCAGGTTTACAGTTTTAAAGCAGGGCTAAAAGCAGCAATAGTGCAATTTAATTTCTTTTCCATCTTTCTTCTAATAAAACCTTTCTTGAGACACCTTAAGATTCAAGTTTAGTATTAGCCATCCTGACTTAGACTTAATTCAGAATGACTCAACAAGATAAAATTTAAAAACAAAGCCACTTTGATTTTTTTATTTTCTTTATTAGATATTACCATGGCCAACTGAGCTCAAACTTTGACAACAACTTTACACTTCCCATTTAATTTCTTTGTAAACTTTGAACAATACTATCTACTAACATCTAATGTCCTCACACAATCTTTTCTATGTTCATTAAGCACAAGCCATCTATCTAGATTTCTCCTACATTTTACATTCTGTACAACAAAAAATGGCACCTATATACTAATTTCTAACTAGTAAGTAAGTCAAATAAGTAGAAATTCTTAAGCAACTGTCTCAGATGGTCATGGTATGTGGAAATCAAATAACAGTAACAAAATAATTGCATAGCCCAAGTCAAGATGGCTTATTAATATAACCATAATCCATTTCAATTCATCACTCAAAACACTTCAGTGAGGATTTATATTTTTCTCAGATATTCAAAAATTGAAGTGAAACATTATGGGAACTCTGAGTAAGATTTTTACTATTGATTTTCGTTATGTAAAAATTAAATCATAATTATTATAATTGATTATTTGGATTCATGAACTACAACTATGTTCTAATATTCAAAACATTAAAAAAATAAGAGGTTTGTGTTAAGATGCAACAGCAATCATGGATCATGAGGAAAAAGGAATCGATGATTAAAAAGTATTACATAACTGATTTATATATTTTTTTGCTATTCGGTTAATAATGAATATAAGTAAAATATCTTCCGTTTTTTAATTTCATGGAATTTAATTCTTAAACTGATTTTATCAAAGCTACTAAAGCCAGCTAAGCTAACAGCCTAAAATGTGACAAAAACTTTATTTAAACTTGCTTCAGTTCACTTTTTTAAAAATAAAGAAACTATCATTAGTTTTCCAAAACTGTTCTATATTTGTTTTGTTTATGTACCCTAAGCTATGCCTTAATTAGTAATTGCTAAAAGCTAAAAATTGCATGGTATTTTATGTTTATTTCGATATTTAGGTAGTAAATTAACTGTGTTTTCACTATAACAGGTCCACGCTTGTCAGAATAAATGGCTAAAAATATAACATCATAATAAAACTACAGCACAAATACAATGCAGAAAAAAGTGCTCTTTACAGATCAAATCAAAGAACAATTAAGCTAGAATATATTTAAAAAATCACAAATGAAAAACAAGAGCAATAGCAGTAGGTGAAATTTTTTGGGAGTTTCAGTTTTCAAATTTCATTAGTTAATCATAACTAGTTAAATTGGCTACATTATTGGAAAATATCACACTAGAATTCTACCATAACTAATGACATTTAAGAGATTTTTAAATTTTCTTTTGTATCCCACTACGGCAAGGTATCACAGAAGTTCTAGCAAGAGACACTGGCTTTTGTTTTGACATAAGAATTGACCATTAACATGAAGTAGACATCTATAATAGTAATATCAGGTGAAACACCATTATAATCATTAATCACATTTAAGATTTAACTCATTCAGCCATTTTAAAGGAACATCTAGGATACCTTGCTAGCTACATACAAAACTACATGTTGATTATTAGTTCTTGTCACTGTTTATAATTGGGGATAAGAAGGGCAGATGGATTAAGAGTATGAGGGAGAATGCAAAATTCTTTTGCAGTGTACCAGGAATATTATTTTTGCTTTAAAAGTTCCTTCTATTTGCCATTAATTTTTTTCCTATAGCAAAGGCCACAGCTTCTTCTACAGCAACATACAACAAGCTTGGACCTGTAATTTGGCTGATAGGTGTGTATTTTTATAGAGAACGTTTTTGTATATTTGCTGAAACAGGAAAAGGAAAAGCAGCAAAAAAGTTTTTGGTTTTTTCATTTTTGTGTTGCATCAATATTTTTGTTATTTCTTCTGCACACTAAGATTTCTTTTCTTGGCTGGAGGGCATTACGTCATTGATTAAAAAACAAAAACCAAAATAATGAAGAACCAATATAAAAACTCAATCTTTTGTACCAGTTTGTCCTTTCTTTTGTTTTCTTATCAGGCATCCATCTTGTTCTGTATAAGTTTCTTTTCAAAATCCACTGATCTTCTGTTTCAAAGCACTGGCAAGGGAACATGCAGGCAGGAAGGACATGACACTTGGTTGTTTTTTTCTTCCATTCCAATATTCAGTTCTATCCACTGAGGTTTCTTTGATAGTCTTGGCTAAATGTTGACTATAATCTGACTACAGTTTTCATTATAGGGGACAGGCAGGGCTAGAGACCGAAGTTTCAAAAAAATTATAATTCTTCAGAGGAGAGAGAAATATTTGATTATAATATAAATGTTCATTATGTTCAGTTCAAAGGCCCAAGATAAAGTAAAAACTTAACAAAACTAAAATCAAATTTAAAAAAAAAACTGATAACAGGAAAAAACTTGATGAAAGGACATGTTGATATGTTTTGTTCCATTTGTGTAATGTGTGTGATTTGAGTTCATTTTCTTTTCTTGATTTTTCTCCTTTTCTTCCTCTTCTCCTGCAGATGATCTCAACACAGCTGCATAGTCTTCCACTTGATACACAACACACAAAACAGAGAGCCAGAAGGACGGCTTCTATATGGGATTTGCAGGATTCTTCTTTATTTTTCCAGTAAACAGCGGATAAAGCGGCAGAAGTAAGCAGCAGCAGTAGCACACACAATAACTGGATGGAGACTTGGCATAGAAGCTCTTCTATCAGCATGTCTTCTTGTTTTTCTATTGACTGGAGGATCTTTTTGTTGACTCAAGGGCTTGACAACACCTTTTGGAAGCTCCAAAGCCATCCAACTGACAAGCTCTTGGTTTAGGGGTGGGGGTAGGTTAGGCAAGTTAGTCATTAGCATAGTAGTACAGTTCTGAACTAGGGCCAAGGGAGATTTTGGGAGAAGAGAGGTTTCATAGATATAATAACAACAACTGACATCACATTTTTATAATTTGTTCCAACACAGCCTGGAGGGTTTTAGGAAAAGTGAGGGAATGGGGAATAGGAAATGGTAGGTGGGATGAGCCAGGGGGCAGTGAAGGACCAGAGGAGACACACACATACACCATCTTTATAATATAAAACAGTTACAACACTTGGCTGGTGTCCCTCCTATCAACTGTGACCTCATTTTTAAGACTGACTATCATTGTTCCCCCTGGTGATAGGAAAGTGAAAACAATTTTTTCCCAAAAAACAGACATAGTGGATTATAATTGAATAGATATAATATAATATATATATTTATATTTATATGTATATATTTTTTCTTTAGTTAGAGCCCTTATAAAAAAATGCTCCTTCCAGGGGGGTACCCCATGAAAAGACAATGTATGCTCAATTACTTAATAATTTGTCTGTATGCATTGATATTAAAGAATATTGATCTTTAGAAACACCAGACACACACTAGAGATTGACTACAATTTTTCTCGTGATAAGTGCATGGAATTTTTTTTTTCATTGTCTTATGACATCTAAACCTTTTTAAAATTTTTCTGTACTATCTGCATTCTCAGAAACAGTTATAAAAATGAGTTTTTGCTTTGTTTTGTTTTAACCATCTTCCTCTCTCTCCCATTTATGCTGAACAGGTAAAAATTTGCTACATTTGATTGAAATATAGTTCAAGTTATAGTAATAAAGATTTCAGGAACATCCTTTGCAGGTGGGAAAAGCAGGGATTTGTGGAAAGGAAGGAAGTAGGACATATAGGAGACAGGGATAAAGTTGGGTATGTAAGAGTGGTTGGAGAGGAAAAGGGGGTCTGATTGCATGTTTGGCATCAAGATATTACATCACAGTCTTGGGTTTGAAATATTATTACTATTGGTTGATTCTTAATCTTTCCCATGAAATTTAGATTTTTACTATCAATATTTTGTTTTGCCAACCTATACATAACACACATATCCCATGACTAGAATTTCAAAAATAACTCAAAATATATCTTAAAAAACAAAAAATTCTTATATTACATCATCACCTCCCCTGGTTTTGATTTGTCAGTTGTGCTTAGGTTTATGAAACTGAATTTTTTCTGGCTGGATGTTGATAACAGGGGGCTCTGTAAAAACTATTTTTTTTTAAATAAAAACAAAAACCCAAATGGCAAATGGTTATAACATATTTTAATTTTAATGTTCTTTTCTCTATCATAAGAATGTGTGTGTTGAACATGAAGGAGTTAAGGAAGGAAAAAAGTGGGTGGTGAGGGTAATAGACTCGGGGTCGGGTAAGGTAATGGGTACCAGGGCCAACAATACTTTCCTACAAAACGTGTCCCTATAACAACCTCGATACGTCGTCATAATACGGATATATTTGTATTATTATAATATTATCATCATCATTATTAATATTATATAATAATAGTATTTCAAATCTATTTATACATTTCATGTTAAAACAAATAAAAAGATTAAAACTTAATTATAAATGACACAAACAATTGGTAAAAGAAAAGTAAAGAGATGACAAAAAAATTAAAAAACATTATTATAATCATTATTATAAAACCAACAATTTTCATGTTTTAAAAAAATCTCCCTTAAATCAATAAAAAAATTCGTTGACTTTGCTGGTTTATTGTTAAATCCTTTTCTTTTTTCTTTATCCACCTGACCTCTTATCCTTTTTTTTCATCCCCCTGGAAGGCAAAATTGTTGAGGATTGACTTGTAATTTCTTTTTGTTTAGATTTTTCGTTGTTGATTTTTGCTGAAGTAATTTTTTTCTTATCTTGGTGTCGATTTTCAGAAAACTAAAAATTGGTTGAGTAGTAGTGGTAGAAGTGGTGGTAGTAGTGTTGGTAGTACTCAGTGGCGACACCATCGTCCACTCAGTGGACGCATACGGGCACCTCGGGGATGTGGAAGTATTTACACATAGGACGAGTACATTTCCCTTTGGCGGCGTCACGACATACAGTCACTTTACCATCAGTTACTTCAACATAATCTGCAAAGGGAGTCGAGAAAGACAAAATTCCATCAGCAATGCAATACAGTGTGAGCCAGTTAGTAATCATCTTTAAACTCTGGCCAAATTCATTATTCAATACATTATTGAATACATTATTCAATTTTGCTGGTTAGTTAAAATACTAAAACCTGAAGTACTCTGAAGTATTCAAAGGGAAGTCGCATCAACCACAATAGAGGAAAAGTAAACATGTCAAATGCGATATCTTTCCACGCACATAAATGTATACCGTAGAGGGAAAGACAAAGAGCTCTAGTATCGTTCTGAAAGAATTTCTCTTCTGAAATT
>JAQGBF010000265.1:0-10170 GCA_034698245.1 Schendyla nemorensis | reverse complement strand
TTATCTATATTTGTACGTTCTCAAATATTACGCCATTATCCGATAATGACTATTTTGATTCAAAGTAATCATATATTCTATATTATCGAAACATCTGACAATTCCTCTAATGAGTCTAGACAATTCCTTCGTTGTTCAATATGAATACCCTGATGTAGTGATCACATGATAACTAATATGCAAAGGGAGCTGGGATTTCAGCATTGATATACATGATATGTAATTTCAGAATGTAAATTATTGAGCGCTTAAAGCAGATTTTTTCTACATGTCAACAGCACAAATTCAATTTTACTGTTAATATTAAACAAGAATTTTCAGGAAAAAAAAAAGACTGAGCATGGGGTAGCTGCATCACCCATAGCTTGTAGTTCTGACACGCCACCAATTAGTGTTGTGCTCAAGAATTTTGGTTTCACCTTTACTGCATTGGCACCACAACAACTGATGTAGACTAGTGACAAAATTATAAACTATAGCTCATGCAGCTGCCCCATTATTGTTGAAAATAAATGTTTTTAAGTCTTGCAAAGCTAACTGTAAGCCAGCCCATTTATTGAAAACACTTTTTTGCTTCTTTTTCACTGAATTGTCAGTAATGATATATTTAAATGCTAAAAATATGAACCTGGTATGTAATGTCAACAGGTCACTAATGACAACAATAGTCTTAGATTCACTTCCTCAAGCGGTTCACTAACAGCAATCTTTATCTTCTGCCTCAGGATAAAGAAAATCCTCCCAAATTCTGAATGAACTTCATTCATCAGAAATACCATCCTACATCAAAGCTCATCAACCAAAACAAAAAAAAACTTTACTGCAACCTCAAATCTAGTTTAATCACACTCAACCCAAACTCAGATCTAATCTAAAAACCAACTACAACACTATCAATTACATCAGCATTAATATTCAATTTGCAAACCCTCCCTACAGGTAAAAATAATATCCATAAGCCTCAATACCAACCTCCAACAAATTTGAATGCAACAAGCGGAGAGTGTGATTAAGTTGGACAGATTTTGGCTATTTTTGCCAGAGCACCCCATAATACTCATAATGAAGTAATACTCATAATACTCATAATTATGACTTCAGTGTCATTAGATGCTGTTTTGTTATACTGTAATATCCATCTTTATCTTGGGTCTCGCCCCAGACCTATACCTATTACTTAACTAACTATTTCTATACTCTTTTCAATGTCGGCCCGTTGTTTAAGCAGGAACACTATATCTCATATCGTCCTAGGACCTGATAACTGATATAATCCTGAAAAAGAAAGAGTAAAGATAGTTAGATAAATAAGCTATAGGGCTGGGGCTTGACAATAGGAGAAATACAGTATCAAACCTAGTAGAATTTTTCCTCGGCTTCGCCTCGGAAAAAGTAGTTTCCTCTGCTTGTATACTAGGTCTGATATATCTCCTATTGTCTCGTCTCAGACCTATAACTATTACATAGCAATGGAACTCTTTGCTAGAGGCGGATGAACACAACTACGTAATGAAGCAGCTACTGCTCTGGAAAAGGTGAAAATGTATTCTGAGTATCTCCCTAAAAGACTAACAGAGGGCACTCCACTCTTTGTTGTGGAGTGCCCTCTGTTGGTCTTTTGGGGAGGTACTCAGATTAGAGAAACTGTGAGAAGTCTGGCCCATAAACTTCTTGAATGCCTTCTCACATTTTAAGTTCAAGTAAGTAGCCAAAGCTCCATGCAATGTGCTTCCAGAAAGTTCCAACGCTAGACGGATATTAATGCAAAACAACCTGTGGCATTAATAGACTAAAGTGCATTAACAAGTACAATAGTAAGAAGTATTCTGGCCAATAAGAATAAAAAACCTGTTTGTACGACTTTAGCACCATATGCTGGCACTAGGTGGACTTTTGAAATGATTGTAATATCTAGTCTTTTGCATCCAGGCGTGATGTTCTATGACATCGCAAATGAATCAAACCTCAACGTGTGCCGTTATTTTCCACATGTGAGAACTATTATTAGACTAACAATATTCGATAAGAGAGAAGAAAACCTATAGTGACACAATACTAAACTAACAGAAAATGTTTAATGCTCGCGGGTGTCTTATTGAGGCGCTCCCCCTTGTGAGTGGATTATTCACGCTTGCTGACACAGAACAGCGGTTCAAAGTTCTCTCTTTTCTTTCATCCTATGCTTGAAGGTCCCTAAAATAGCTTGTCCCATAGCTATATTTGTAAAAGAGCAAATAATACCGCGTCCCTCCAACGCGAGCTAAAAATCTACCTACAAACTAAAATAACAGCCAGCAACTTTCACACAACTCTTGGTAATTTTTCTTTTCTTTTCATGTCATTGTAACCGAAGAGGAATTCCTCACATTCATTGAAAAACTACAACTGCATTGAATTACTGTAAACAATTCGCTCAAACCTAGTTTTTAAGAGAACCAGAAGTCTAATTAATATAATTGTGCGGTGTATAGCGCCGGAATATCCCTTATGCGTATGTAGCAATGTAACAATCAACAGTCCTGATAAAGAAGTTAAGAGACATTGTTTTCAACAATACAAAGGTAGATAAATAAGGCTGAAAGTTTACTATTTTTCTGCAACTATCTTCATAACTGAAATATAACAATATCCTATGAATTTATTCTACTACGAAAAATCTAGAGCTTTTCGCTTCAGGAATATTCTTAGATTAAGGCCCTAGATTCATAACAATTTTACGTCAACGGAATGAGGCAGGAAAGTAAAAACAACAATACTTTGCATTGATGGGCAATGCAGCAATTATCATTACTGTGAAGACAAATTGCTATAAATACTAGGCTTAAGACAGCATTGTTATTGAACTGTAAAACTCCATTTTGCTATTCACTAATGTTCTTTCCTGGATAACCTTACAAAACAATTACACCCAACTGTCAAAAAACCTTTCCTTTGATCTTTCTACCAAGACTCCAAAGCTTAAATACCTTAGATCCATGATATTGTACCCACACACAGCACTGTTGCAATCAAAGTCACACACACACAGAAGGCATAGAAACACACATCAATCATTCTTATCACCTTGCTCTTCCTACTGTCAACAATCCTCCCCACAGCTCAGGGTTCTATCCATAAAACCTGGGGTCAAAGGTCAGTGTGCTTTCCAACCCCTGGAGGGACTATGGGACTCTGAAGAAATGCACCATGCAGTCTTCTCACCAATGAAAACAAATTCTACACCATTTGGGAATAAAGAAGTGAGGCCAAGAAAAAGAAAAGAGTCAGAAGTGAAAGAAAAAAAATATCCAGGGCAATTGGCAAATGACATCAGAAAATGTCAGTGAATGCATTGCACTGTGGATGTAGCATGTCAATTTAGAAACAGCCCAAACCAGACACCATGTTTCCTCTGCCAAAAAGGAGCTAAAATTAGAATGGAGTTGAGTGTTTCTGGGAATTGACACAAGGTGGAGTGGCTTTATGGTGAAGGTGAGTGTGGTGATAAAAAAAAGATAGAAAAATATTGTATGGAGTTAATAAGTTAGTGGAGGGATGTTTGAAGTTGGTGGGTGAATTGGAGAATGGAAAATTGAGTTTTTGGTCAAGTTAGTGGGAAGAAATGTGGGAAATGGATCCTTAGGCCTAAGTGTGGGAAGAAGATTATTGGTCTCATTATGGATGGGAGAAGTGGAACTGTGGGTAAATTAGTGTGGTTTTTGTTTTTTTGAATGTGGGAAAGTGGGAAACAACTGAGTTTTTGCATAACTGTGTCAGTGATTATGCTAAGTTCTTAAAGTTAGCTCTCGCAGCTGTTTCTGCCATTAAACTTCAACTTGTTGTTGTTTTAAGTTATATATGCTATTTGCTTTGGCTTTTCGCCTTTTTTGTGAATAAGCCAATGTTGTTGCTGCACCATTAAGCCTTATTCTTCCTCTCTTTCTCAAGTGTTAATGGCCTAAATATGACTTTTTGAAATATATATAATCTACACTTATGGTCTAATAGGGGAATTAAAGGCTACTCTGATTGGGCAATGCAAATGTGGACCAAGAAACTTGATTTGGAAAATCATGCATATAAAAAAGGCTATAATCTTTTTCTATCTCCTTCAACTTTTTTTTTGCTTTATACTTTATTGATTCAGAGTTAAATTCACTTAATCTGATGTCTTGACCCTAAAACATGGTGCCACTGAACTATTTAAAACATTCATTGAAATGAAACTTGAAAAGTGACTTCCCACATGCCAATTTAATTAATTTACAACTCTTGAATTAACTTCTTCTCTTCACAAAACTTGTCTAAGCATTGCCTTGAACTCTTACACACTTGGTCAATTAATGTCTAGTGTAGGGGATTTTATTATGGCTTTGGAAATCCCCCTTCTTCATCTCCATTTCCTTGTGTTCTGATTCACAGCATCTCATATCCCATATCCAAGCATCTTCAATTTCAAGCACACATTATGTATACATTCAGACAAGTGAACTGAACTGCTAATCAGATTACAAAAAACAGCACTTCCAGATAATACACCATGCATAACAATGGAATATCACTTCTGGGTAAAAGCTTTATCTCATTTGCAAGCCAAAATGAAAATTAGGTCTTTATTATTTAAAAAAAAAAGTAGGAAACTCTTTACTTAAAGCAGATGACTTACACAGCTTCTGAGAACTCTTAAGGTAAATCCTTTCAAAACAGAAAAATTTGCCCAGAACAAACTTTTCAACTTTAATTGCAAATAACATCCAAAAAAAGGCTTAAAAAGGCCTCTAAAACTTCTCTAAGGAAGCTTCAAAAGGCTTATTTAAAGTTTCTAAAAAAAAAAACACTTTAAAAAAGGCTTATACTCAAAAATTCTAAAATGGCTAAAAAAAACCCTATTAAAAACTTCTAGAATATGGCTAAAAATAGCCTATTCAAAACTTCTAAAAAAGGCTTTTTTAAAAGGCCTCTTCAAAACATCTAAAAAAGCTTATTCAAATATTAATAAGTTTTTTAGCATGATTTTTTGTGCTGAATTCTTCTTCCATCACAAAGCACTTCCAATCTTTGTCTCAAGTTCACCAAGATGGAAATTAGGCCTTACACACAAAACCACTGTCAAACAGGAAAAAGTCACACAACAATGGACACAATACACAAACATACATTGTCAACCAAAGAGACAAAAGCAAACATCCTTTTTTTTTCAAGCATCATCACAAACCTGTTGCTGTAACACTTTCCTGTACATTTGTTTCCATAGCCTTTGACAGTTCTTCATCTTGGAACTTTGTCTAGTGGAAGTTCCAACACACAGAAAAGTGGTGCTCAAAATGGCGCCTGGAAAAAGATGGGGGAATGTTTGAGGGGCAAAATTCGGAGAGGAAATGCGGTGGAATCCAGTGTAAGCTGCATCCCCAAAAGTGAATCACTGCCGTTGACAAACGGAATTCCACTCTACTCTGCATGCAACAACTTCCAGTTCTGCTCCATCAGGATGCTCTACTGCGAATGACGTCACGCAGCTGGTAACCACAGAGATGACGTAATTGTTGGGAGAGGCAGGGATGGACTGCGAACTTGACCATTGAGTAAAATGAGCAGTACGGTTTCCCATTACGTAAAGACAGGTTGTGGTTTGATGTGCAGAAGTGTGGTGTTTGGTGGCCAAATTTGGAAGGTGTGGAGAGGAAATAAGAAAAAACTGTTTTGTTTTGAGGAAAGTTTTTTTTAGGGGTTAGCTAATCTTGTAGAATATTTTAGATTTCTGTTTATGCAGGACATGGTTAAAATATAGAAGCACAATAAAACATGATATGAAATAGAGACCTTTATTAGACTTTTTCTGAAGTAGAGGTAAGGTACTGAGCACTTTGCCTTTGAGTTTTTATGAAATGGAGGAACCTTTAGACTTTCTCTAAAATAGAGGCACTTTCAGACTTTCTCTAAAATCTCTAAAACCATTAGACTGTTTCTGAAATAGAGGCCCTTTCCTTTGGACTTTCTATGTAAGAGAGATGCACCTTTGGACTTTTTCTGAAATAGAGATACTTTAGACTTTCTTTGAGATAGAAGCACTTTCGACTTAGACTTTTTCTGTAATAACATAAGAACTCCCTATTTCATTAGAAGTAAAAATACTCTTGGAAACAATAGAAGCACAGTTCTCTTACATTGTAAAACATTTCAGTACATGGGAACCTATAGGTGAAATTAGCAAAGAAAATGATCCACGTCAGCAATCAATTTGGTAGCAAATGTCTGTCATTAAATATGTCCACTGACTGACACTGAAAGCCTATGCCCATATAAGTCAGTTTCAAGAATTTTATGGTCAAAATCAGAAATAGAAGAAAAAACAAGAGAGACAGTTACAGGACACTATATAGCTCAACCTGGTTAGGATAAACCCAGGAATAATCAACCTATAAAGTTTTTATTTAGGATGCTATATGAAATAATAGGAATTCCCCATTTGCTCTATAACAGTAAAAATATACAATTAACCTCTAAAAATATTTCCGCTGGCCAAACATAGGATGTCAGTGCACAGAAAAAACAAATTCCAGAAGTACTTCACCAGACCCAGGAAGTCCTCTCCAGCTCCCCCTGAAGAGTGAAGATGATGATGTGTAAATTGGGTTGAGACATTTCCCATTTTTTATGGCTGCCTTAGAAAATTTTATTGGGTGCTTTTTATGAGGTGAAATTATCAATTGGAAAATGATGCCAGCCAGCCCATCACACATAACTTCCTAAAGCAAAGAGCCTGAAGAACAGTTAAAACTCACTTCCCCATTCTTGAAACTGTTGTTTTGAAACATGGGGGCCACTCAAACTTTACCCCTAACTAGCCTGGGGTGGGTTGGTTGAAAGTGGAAGTAGAGTGAAAAAAACACTACATGGGGTCAAGAGCCCCTCCACCACAGCATGAATTCCATCAAAGGAATGGTGGGAGAAAAAAAGTTACAAGGACCCCCCCTAGCAGACCATATATGAAGAGAGCTCATTACTTGGTTGCTGGTCACATTTCTTTCTCTGCATGTTAAATAATGTCTGAAATTAATTCAATTACCAGCCTATCAATTTCTTTTCTCCACCCATGTTTTTTGATGGGGTTCTGGAATTTCTTTTTTTTTGTTCTTTGGGTATTTTTGTTGAATGATTTTAATTGAATTCTATTTTTGGTGTTGTTTTTTTAAGTGTGCTGTGACTATGAATGGAAATTTACTATTGTTGTTGAAAACAATTAGGGTGCCAGTGTCGTATTTCCATTTTGATCCTAATAGGGCCATGGCTCTGGAGAATAAAACATAACCATTTACTTGAACCTTGAATTGTTTTAATAAATAAACACTTCAGAAATGAGTATGAATAAGGCAGCCCAACTTTAGTACCAAATCCTGCCACTAGGCTCTAATGGTCACATCAAGTACAGGCTGGGAAGACCTTTCATATATTTTAATTCAACTGTATGTTATCATTGCGTGGCCTAGAAAATATGACCAAGTGTCAGGATTTGGTACTAAAGTGAAGTTTCTCTTTTTGTTCATAGTTGAATGTCCAATAGTATCAGAACACATGGATTTATTATTTTTACCCTATAGGGATCTCATGGTTCTAAGAATAAAACCTAAGCTCACTTTTAAGTAGAAACTGAATTGTTTTATAAATGAGCAGTTAAAAAATTAGCATGAATAATGCAGCCCCACCTTAGTACTAAATCCTGACACCAGGCTGCAATGATTTCATCTAGGCTGGGCAGGAAAGTCCCTTTTACAGATATTTTAAATTCATTATCATACATAGGATTAGTGTATCAGAAGATGTGACTAAGTGACAGGATTTAGTACTTATAAGTAAATCCTTTATACATACTGTAGGTGGGTGTACAACAGTTTCAGAACACAGTATAGTAAAATCAAAAGTAACCAAAGTAACCAAAAAGTATCAGGTATAAATTGGTTTCTGGTTAGCCTAATAAATACTAAACATTAGGAGAATTTGGACAGTTTAGTTATAGTTAGTGCTGCCACCTGTTGTGAAAAACTTTCCAAATGACCACTGAAGGAGGACTACAGCACATCCTTTAGTTCCAAGAATTACATGTTTGCACCTAAGTCATTAATTACAGGTATCATGTCACACAACAGGTTGTCATGCAAGAAACCCTGACTCAGTCCTAAGATCAGAGAAAAGTCATAAGGAAGCATGTAACTTCCACTAAGCCTATTCACCATTCTTTAATATTCATTGTCCATTATAATGATATATCCAATTGTAATGGCTACCTTGAGAACTCCATTCATGTTCAATCATAAAGCTAAATATCCATTTTTTACCTCTATCATAAGACCATTTCCTCAAAAACAGAAAGACTTTGACCTGTTGATTCATTGTTTTACTGACAATACAAAGTTTTCACTTTTGGGAATTTTTTTCCTCTTTATTTCCCAATAACCCTTTGTGTCCTTGAGTGGCAAGATCTGGGCGTGGGCCAAGGCCAAGTGACCTTCAACATAACATCAAGAAGAAAAAAAAAACATCTTTGGGAGGAGGTGAAGGAAAGGAAGATGTGCTTTGCATTTGCAATAAGACAAAACAAGATTCCATTTCAAATGGATGATCATATATGAAGAGGATTTGGTTTGAAGTGGATGGGGGAATGGGAGAAAGAAATCTTAATGCCTCACCCCAAAAAAATGGTCTCACACCCACAAAAAAAGACATCAAGATTTTTAAAAAACTAGTTTTACAGTTGATTAGACTTCAGACATTTATTTTTTAGGTATGCACTTTCTCTTCTCTGAATATTTCTTACTTTATATAATTCTGCAACTAGGCCTAATAATTAGGTCTAATATAATTTCAATACTTATGACCTGAAAGCTTACAGTACATTTGTTTTTCCATGACTTTCCCATTGGCCAATACATGTCTTCCATTACAAGAATAAGTGCTAGTTTTTAACACTAGGCTCCATTCCTTGACAATGAGAGCTAAACTCATAGAATAACTGGAAACAATCAAGTGAAGTGCACTAGGCCTATATGACGAACTTACTAGTTAAGGTTCAAATATAGAAGTACTTCCCCAAAAATCAATGCATGTCTTCCAATTCAAGAAGTGCTGATTTTTAATTAGTCTCCCCAGAACTGTGGCAATCAGAAAACAATATTTGGTAAACAATAAAGTAAAGCACACTATTGGCCTAAAGTTGTATACAACAGCATATTCAAAATAGAAATATAGAACAGTTGTGTTTTATAATTTTGAAATGTAGTCAGCCTTTACTTAACTAAGACATTCTGTTAGGCCTACTTGTCTAACTGCTTTTATTTAAAGAACTACACCAAAATTAATATAACTACTTTACTTCTGCAATCTCCTCATCTCAGCCAACCTCTATTTACCCAAAAAGCAGTAAACCAAGCTAAAACACACACCAAAACCAATGTCTGCTGGTACAATTGTGTTGATCTTTTGTGTTTGCACTTGGGCAAGGTGGTGCACACCCCTTTGGCGCCTAGTGTGATTCAGGCTGAGTGGTATGCTGTTCTGCCACCCACCCACCTACCAGCCCAGCCATCCATCTCTTCTCTTGTACCTTCCCCACCCTTCTTGTGCAGACAGCATAGAAAGTAAAGCATCTAGATGGATGCTCCCTCCCTCCTGCCTTTTGCATAATATGCTGTAACTGTGCAAGAGTTTGGCCCTGTAATTACTGTAGGCTGAGCTGAGCCAGGGGGCCCAGAAAGAAAAGTTGTCTGCCATGTCAAATCCTTGAACTGTTCTTCTAGGCCTATGTTTGCCTAACTGCCATTCTGGCTGGCTGCTATGCACACCTTTTCTCAAGTAAAGCTGCAAATTAGCTGTTTAATGCAATCACTGGGACAAGGTTAAGAGCTATAGGAAAAAAATGTGAAGTTGTGTTTTGAAAGAATGTTGAGTTTTTTGCAAGGATAAATGTCATAGTTGTTGAAGTAAAGAACTGTACACTGCTGGTATAAAAAACTCATAAGTATTGTGCCACTAGGTTTTTATTTCCAGCCTTTCAATAATATCTAGTCCCTTGTATTCCTGGCATGATCGTTCCATGACACTTTAAGAATAGTTAGAGTGACCAGATGTTTGTTTTTATTCATGGATCGATCATGCCAGGAATACAAGGGACTAGATATTATAAGAGCTTGCAAAGAA
>JAQGBF010000264.1:0-10171 GCA_034698245.1 Schendyla nemorensis | reverse complement strand
TTATATCAGTTATCAGGTCCTAGGACGATATGAGATATATCGCTCCTGCTTAAACAATGGGCCAACAATGAAAAGAGCAAATATAGTTAGATAAGTAGTGAATGTAGTCACTACGCTTGGGCAGTGCTGTCACTACATGGAGTTTTTGACTTTTAGTGCACCTTGCAGTAAACGAAATCTGAATCTGAGCAAAATTATTTGAATGGTATGTGCAACAGGAATGCAACTAAGGTACCAAAGTCGGATTTCTAGTGTAGTAAAAAGAAATACGACTTTTTAGTTGTATTTTTTTTTCGTTTTATTAAGCAATGGTTTTCAACTGATAATGGCCTAAACTAGCAATTAAATGTTTTGTTAAGTGTGACTATCTATAGTATAAAGGTAGCTTACGTAACTATAGCTACACTCCTGCGCAGTGGGGAAGCCTACCTTTCGTTCTCTGCAGCAGAAAGCAAATATTGTTTTGGAAAATAAATTGAGTGTGCTGCAATAGATGAGAAATTTATAAACAATGTAAACAGTGTGCAAGGAAATCAAACTTCACAGAGGTAGACTGTGTCGGTAGAGATTTACTTGCATTATTTATAAATTTCTCATTGATTAAAGCATCCTCAAAACTTAAATTTCCAAAACTGAATTGCTTTATTTGGCAGTGGGGAAGACAGAAAAAAAAAAGGTAGGCTTCCTACTGATGCCAATGACGTTTTTTGGCAGTGGTGTCACCATGTAGAAAAATACATGTGGCTGTTCTTGAAACTTATGGATATCTAACTAGTTCTTCAGAAGTTATTTTGAGATATAAGCCATATATTTTAGAAGTCCATATATCCTTTGCTGATTGACAGCCTTTTTAAAAAGTTGCTTTTTATTGAAAACAAAAATGCTTTTCATTACATTTTTGTAAAGTATAAATTTTTATCTTCGCTATTTCTATCTAATTATTACCCAATTCAATTGGACCTGGACTTTCGGCAAAAATAGAACAGCGCCATCTTGCAACCCTTTTTCGCACCAAAACACGTATGCTTGTGAAAATTGGCGCAAACAGCGTTTTTTTCCTCTTGATTGAATTTCAATTTCAAAATAATAATGCGGCCGAGCAAAAGATCTACACTTAAAGCTATCTGTTTTTTCGAATTGGAGGCTTCGATTCGACACGCGGAATGGCGATCGGAAGAATTCAAACAGTACGAAGGACTCCCCGTCTGGAATGAAATGCGACAAACGCGCATTGACAAAACCAGAAAAATTGTACAATACCTTCACCGACAGTTGCCAACGACAATGCTGGCCGAATTCCGAGCGGCGTTTCCCAATTCCATGCAAGCGCAGTGCCTCGTGGTGTATCCCAAACAAGACACCTTGTTCGTCTCGTCGCCCTTGTCTAAAAAGTTCGATTTCGCATATCTGCTAGAAGCTTGCCGAAGCAATCTTGGATATATGAAAGTCTTGCGTTTAGTACACAACGTCCTTCCGAAAGACCTGGGCCAAATCTTGTTGTCCGCTTGTCCCTTGTTACGAGATTTGAAGCTGAGAGATTGCGGGCTGACCGATTCGTCGCTGAAGCACATTGCCAAACTTTCGCTCAATCGATTGAACATTCTATGGAATTCTGGAATCACGAATTCCGGTTTGAGGTATCTGTGCGACGACGAGTCCAAACTGAGGTCAACCCTGAAGGTTTTCAGTTTCGATTTACTTCTACAAAATAACAGCCAGTTGATGGAGGTTTTTCTTAAGCGGATGACCGTTCTGGAAGACGTCAAGAGGCCGACCGAAAAGTTATTCGAAAATTATTTCGAACGCAATATTACGTTGAGTCTGCAGGTTTTGCGCATCGACCATTGGTACAACCGCGATGACTGGGAAAAGAAATTGGTGGCTATAAGAAATGCGTTGCGAATGTGCCCGAATTTCCGAATGGTACTTTGGACCATCAGGTCGGACAAAACGCCGATTCGAGAGATTATTGAGTGTTTCGACAACGAAGTTCTGCACAGGGCTGAATTTCACTTACGCGTGTTTGGCGTGTTGAACGAAAAGGCTTGGCAGACCATTTCTACGGTCGAATGCATATCGCATTTGGACGTTACTTTCAGCGCATTCGATTCTTTGACATGCTGCCTTCCCACTGTGAAGAATTTGCGTATTAACTGTATTGGTATTTGGATCGACGTGCTTTGCTCTGTGATTAATCGTTGTCCAAACGCTGAAGAGTTATGTTTGAAGTATATGATCATGAATAATTTGAAAGAAGGGGAAAAGTTTGTAAGGTGGTTGTCCGCTATGAAACGTTTGAAGAAGTTGGTTTTCATCTATTCTTGTTTGGGCAGCAGGATTCCCATAGATAGGCGTCTGATAGGGCAGATCTCGTCGCGAATTGAATGTATTATATTGAATGAGCAATGCTGGAGTGGATATCACTCTGCAAGAATTAAACATGTTGAAATATAAAAAGAAAAAATATCAACAGACCTTCAGGCTAAGCTAGTAATATTGATATGAATAAGGTTCCTAATATTTTAGCTTTTTAAATAGTTTTTTGTACAGTTTTTTTGTTGCGTTTGCGAAAAAGTGAATTGTTTTGATCAATGGCGTTGTGAGGAAATAAATCATACCTGCAAAGTTTAATAGACCAAATTATTAGAAAAAACAAACGTTAACAATTGTTGTGTTATTGTAAATTTTTTTTCAATATTGAATTAATGTTATTTTGAGCCATTGTCGCGGAGCCCTTAAAAGGCAGGGACCCATAGGCTGGCACCTACTCTGCCTAATCAGGCACTGTTGCCAGCCCACTCAGTTTGCATTTTCAAGTGCATGGAATGGATGAAGGTAATGTTAAAAACACATTTACCCTACGCTGTCTAATAGATTATCCGGCATTGCTCTCAACCTTAAACACCCGTGGGCATTGAAAATGTATCATTGGTACACATACTCTGTAGGTTTTCTTTCTAGTCTCCTGTAATATGCATGGAATTATTGACTCATTAGCCTTTGGATTAGTTAGAGTGGCAAGATGTTTATTTTTATTCATGGATCAATCATTCCATGATATACAAAAGAATGGAGACAGTAATATTTTCTCAACGTCAAGCAAAACTAGATGAAATGGAGGAAAGCATTAGGAAATATTAAACTTCTGAGGAGTCCTATGAAACTATTTTCGAAATCTTCCTTGTAATGATGGATTGCCAAATAGAATTTATGAAATTTGACTTTTTTTTTTAACACCTTCACGTAGAAGTGGTTATATAGCCTAATTAGGCCAACTAAAAAGGTCAAAACTAAGCTAGAAATAGCGAAAATACAATTTTAGGTAATTGCCCATGGATAACTTCATTGGAAAATAATACATCAGATCAGTTAACAAAAAAGAATGAAATATAATGAATTTTGCGAAAACTTTTGGAACGAGTTTCTTGGATAACGTGCCAATTTTATTTTCGCTATTTCTATCTGATTATTACCCCAAAAAATGGACTTTCGGAAAAAATAGAACAGCGCCATCTTGCAACCCTTTTTCGCACCAAAATACGTATGCATATGAAAATTGGCGCAAAACAGCAACTTTTTTTTCTTGAATTTCAATTCCTAAATCATTATGCGGCCGAGCGATCTGAAGAAAGATATATCGACACTCAAAGCGATATGTTTCTTCGAATTGGAGGCTTCGATTCGACACGCGGAATGGCGATCGGAAGACTTCAAATCGTACGAGAAACTTCCCGTCTGGCACGAAATGCGGCAGCTACGAGTCGACAAAACCAGGAAATTGGCGCAATACCTTCACCGACAGCTGCCGTCGATATTGCTGACCGAATTCCAAGCGGCGTGTCCATATTCTATGCAAGCGCAGTGCCTCGCAGTGCATCCCAAACAAAAGACGCTTTTCATCTCAGCCTCATCTAGGTTCGATTTCGCATATCTGCTGGAAGTTTGCCGAAGCAATCTGGGATACATGAAAGTCTTGCGTTTAACCCACATCGCCCTTCCGGAAGACGTGGGTCAAAGGTTGTTGTCGGAGTGTCCCTTATTGCGAGATTTGAAGATCAGTGATTGCGGCCTGACCGATTCGTCTCTGAAGCACATTGCCAAACTGTCGCTTCATCGGTTGGACATTAAACACAATTATCGCGGATTAACGAATTTCGGTTTCATGCATTTGTGTGATGACGAGTCCAAACTGAGGTTCACTCTGAAGGTTTTCAGTTTCGATATATCTCTAAAAGATAACAGTCGGCCGATGGATTTTTTCTTAAGGCGGATGACCGTTCTGGAAGACGTCAAGGTACCGACCGAAGAAATATTCGAAAATTATTTCGAGCTTAATATTGGGTTAAGTCTGCGGGCTATGCGCATCGAGCATTGGTTCAAACGCTGTGAATGGGAAAAGAAATTGGCGGCAATAAGTAATGCGTTGCGCATGTGTCCGAATTTACGAACGGTGCTTTGGACCATCGGATCGGACAAAGCGCCGATTCGAGAGATTTTAGACTGTTTCGACCGAGAAGTTTTGCGCAGGGTTGAATTTCACTTTCGGGTGGTGGGCGAGTTGAATGAAAAGGCTTGGCAAGTCGTTTCCACGGTCGAACGCGTATCACAATTGTACATTTTTTTCCACGCTTTCCCTTCCGTGGCATGCAGCTTTCCCGTTGTGAAGGATTTGCGTATTGACTGTCACCGATTTCAGCTCGGCGCACTTTGTGCAATGATAAATCGCTGTCCAAACGCCGAAGAGTTGTGTTTGAAGAATATGAAAATGGATGATTTTAAAAAAGGAGGAGGCGAAGAATTTCTGATGTGTTTGTCAGCTTTAAAACATTTGAAGAAGTTGGTTTTTTTCTATTCTTGTATGAGCAGGATTCCCATAGAAAGGCGTCTGATAAGGCAGATCTCGTCACGAACTGAATGTATTATATTGCAAGAGCCTAAGTGGACCGGATTTAGCTCGGCAAGAATAAGACATGTTCAAATATAAGAGAGAATATCAGTCTATTTTCAGGCTTACCGTAATTATGTTTAACTTTATTAATACTTGTTTGTTGCCTTTGCTTATTATTAATTTTTTATTTATTTATTTGTACAATTGTGTAGATAATACTTTTCGTTAAGCAGTACGTAAGAATATAAAGAATTTGACAGCGTGTGGTAATACGGTTGCTGATACAGAGTTGAAACCAATGCTGATGACCAGTGTTATGTTAAGTCTAAGCAGAAGTAAAATTCACTTCTGGTCTAAGTGGCATAACTTTATTTACATGCCAGATGGCACCACAACACAACAGTCGCCCGAACCATAGCTGATAGCTGTGCCTGAAATCTTGCATCTCAAAATGATTTCCTGTGATGGAATGCAAAGAAATCGAATTCTGTACTTTTGGAGAAGCAAAATTGTTTGTAGCTTTTTTTATACATGGTAAAAGATGAGAATAAAAAATTATACAGAAATTTATATATATTTTTTTTTTTTACTGTTGATTGTTACATTACATTGTTACTCGACCAACAATGAAACAGTCTTCATAAATCCTTCAGAGGACTGTTGCCCGTCCAATATATACTACTTATAAGGCAGCTTTTCAGAGTGTAAAAAATGTATATATACCTGTGATTTTGTTTAAGTTTTTTTTCCAATGCATTTCACTAGAGTGCTGCATTGTTGGGTTCAACAATGCTACAAACAATGCAACACACTAGTAATTTTCTATAACATTACTAGTAATGTTATTCATTGTTAAAATCACAGGTAATACATAAGTTTTTTAACACATGAAATTTCCCGCTCAACAATGACACGGGAAATCACTAGATTTCCTGTGTTAACCTATACTTACTTACCAGACAGTTAATTGTTGGCTTCGCCTCAGCTGGCCAACAATCAACAGTCCGGTAAATCCTTTACGCTCATTAGAGCTGCCTTATAACTATTACTTGCTACACTGCCAGATGCGGTCTTTAGGAGCTTCCAATTTTTTAAACCGAGATTTTCATAAATCTGTTATTGGATTATGGATTGGTTCAGTGCTTCCTTGTGCATACGTCTGACAGCTCATGAACTGTCAAAAATACAACTTTATTCTGATCAAAGAGTTCTTTATATGTAGTTTTTATGGCGGCTCGCCATTATTGCAGGAAACAACTAGACAAGGTGCATTCAATTCACAATAGCATACTTTAAAACTAAATTTTCAACATTAAAGTCGAAAAAGTGAACAATGCTTCACTAGTCCAAACTATTGTTGAAAAGTCACTTGAACAAAAGATATTTAGCAAATTGAACGCACCAAATATCTCTGAATGGCAGATTACAATTATTATGATGCCACTGATTTGAGCATGCCATCAAATACGTAACAATGCCAAAGATACAAATGAAATTCTAAGTAATTCTTATTCAAAATATCTTGTAGCTATTTATATATGATATACATATTTGCCTCATCTTTTGGTTTATTTTGATACTACCACGCATACAAATATTCTGGATTTTAGTCACTTTTTAATAAATCATACTAACAATTAAAGGTAGCAAAACTCATGTCATATATATGTCCGTCCATAGTGTAAATTCGGAGACTTCGGAATTCGTTGAGGGGAGCTTTCGGGGTTGGGCTTTGCTGCAGAGTTCGGAATTCGTTGAGGGGAGCTTTCGGGGTTGGTTGGGCTTTGCTGCAGACATCGGAAATCGTCAAGGGAAGCTTTAGGGGTTAGGCTACCGTCCTAAGGGACAGGTTACCGAGCAATTAAATTAAAAATAAAATTAATTAAAAAAAAATTAAAAAAAAAATTAGCGCCTTTGAGTTAGCCCCACATTTATTTAGCCCCTAATAAATTAGCGCTTAATAATCAATTCAATGTCACATTAAATTTTCGAAACTTGTAACTCTTTATTAACATCGTATTCTATAGGAATAGAAATTATACAGTACGAACATTTTAACAATAAATACTTGAATTGTAAACAAATAGATAGATTACAGTTTTTCATAAACAGCCAAAAAATCATGTTCTTCGGATTGAACACCAGGAATCTCAAACTTCTTTAACACAATCTTTAATAATAATTTATTCGATTCTTCTATTTTATCCGTACCGCCCTCCTCTTCATGTTGTCCAATTAGAAGCAATTTGGTTCCTTTTTTCATTTCTCTTATGGCATCGTTTAAATACCCTGACGGCCATGAACAAAGGACGTTCTTGTTGTATTTCCGAACGGCATCGACAGCACTTATTTGTTCAATTTCTTCGAGGCAAAAGTATTCCCAGTTCCAATCCGTTCCATTCATATCCGTCGGAATTACATTGCATCCGTTAGCAAGCAATCTCCTAGCTAAAAGACCTGAACCGCATCCAATTTCGACCAAAGGCTGGTATTCCATTATCTTTTTAACCAGCTCGTCGCACGGAACCGAATGCCCATACTTCTCATTATATGCTTTCTTGAAATATTCAAAAGATCGTTCAGATTTGATGTCACCTATTTGTTCCTCGATACTATCTATTTTTTCCTCGGCACTATCTATTTGTTCCACGATACTCTCTACTTGTTCTTTGATACCATCTATTTTGTCCTTGAAGCCTTCTGTTTGTTCTTCTAAACCTTCTGTTTGTTCCTCGGTGCCTTTCAATTGTCCCTCGATGCGTTCCATTCGTTCCTTGATGCCTTTTATTTGTTCTTCGAAATATTTCATTTGCTCCACGGTGGGTTCTATTTGGTCCACGATGCCATCTATTTCCCTTCCGATGAATTCGTTCACATCGGCGTGCTTCGGATCGGTTTGTATGAAATCGACCAAATTTTTCACTCTTCGCTTAACATCCGAAGCAATATTTGGATCTAATGTCGACTTACTTCTTTTCGAACTAATCTCCAATCCATGCTCTTGCGACGGTTTTCTTTTTCGGCTATTCGATTCTGTCTTGTCTGCCGAAGATCCTGCCATTGACTCTTTCGCATCACTCATGTTACTCTGGGCTACTGCAAAGTTCGAGTCTTTTTGGTCACTGAACTCCACGGATTCATCCACGATTATCACTTCCGAATCAGTAAGATCATCGGATCCAATCGAGGAACTATCGCGGGCGTTTGGACTTCTCGGGACAATTTCTTGGGATTGTAAATTCTGGTCGAAGACGATTTTTTCTCCCGGAGGCGCATCTTTGTTCGTGTCGACGACTTCGCAGAGGTTTTGTGGTTTGGTTTGTTCGGAAGACATGGTAAAGTTTGCCAGATACTGCGAAAAATGAAAACGGCGAGAAAAGACCAGTAGCTTGTAGTAGTGTACGATGGAAGTAAGCAATCTGGCAAAAGTCGTCTATTTATACATATACAGTGTGATGACATCATCAAGCGATATATCATTTGAATAACTCATGCTACAGTGTTAACGCAGGTTTTGCATATTTTCTCATGGATAAATGAGTGCTGAAATAATATTGCAATCTGATTGTAGTACAGGGTGTCTCCAAATCATTGACGCATCACAAAAATTCAATATAAATTTTGAAATGTCGAAAATTTTCTAGCAAACTAACTACCGAGTTTTATCTATTAAATTATTTTTAGTTTTCGTGATTACGGGTTGATTAAATTAATGATACGAGCATCCTTTGGCAAAACATCCATTTCGGAACTACAACCAAAACAACATCCCCGATAAAGGAACTGGAATATATGAACTTAAATCCTTTGAAAGATAGAGACGGCAAAGAGTTTCTGAAGTGTTTGTTCCGATATGAACAGGATTCCTGCAGAGGGATGATTTACAAGGCGTATCTCGTCGCGAATTAAATATATTATATTGCAAGAGTAAGACTTTACATGATTTTATTCATCAAGAAATAAACATGTTCAAATATAAAAAGAGAGCAGATCTTCAAGAAAAGCTATTATTATTAATATGTTTAATGTTCTTAGTACCTGTTTATGTTTGTAAATTAGTTTATTTAAATTCTTGCTTGGATTTTGGGATCACGAATAACACTGTTCAGTAAATAAATTTAATCGAGTACAACAAAAATCGAATCAAGAACTTAGAGCATTTTGTGGACATCAATAATTTTTTAAAATATTTTGGTTCTTCTAGAAAAAGAATTTAAAATCTAATTTTTGTTAGGATAATTTTCACAGAGTCTATTTACTCAACATTTCTAAGTCAGGATACAAAACATTAAAAAGTTAGGTTTATTGTTTTTTTTTCTTGCACAAACAGGAATTAAAATAACATATAATTTCCTTCGGAACTTTAGACTTGCTGCCAAGTATATTACATTTATCGATTGTTTGCAAAATAATAAGCATTCGTGATTGAGGAATATTTCTGCTGATCGCGTAAAAAAGTTCGTAATAGTTTCTCAAACGGAAATTGAAATTGATTTATGTATACTCAATAATTTATTATATCCACTAAGAAGTGTATTTCATCTAATATCCCCTTATGTGTTTATTTCGAGTAACCACTTAGGAGTGACATATACTCAGAAACTATTGCAAACAGAGGTTAGTAGTAATATGCTTATACTTTTACATTCCAGAATTCCTAACTACCCCTCAAGTGTTTTGAAAATTTCTACTAAAGTGCAAACCTAATGTCATTAGTAAGTCATATGGATCAGGAATTCAATATTTCCATCAGATTTGACCCTTGTCCTTGACTGTTAGTCTTGTGCGCATAAAGATCAGGCGTATAGTGCGTCTTTGGCGCCTATATCTATACAGCTTTAAGACTTTGGGGAACTTGTAGCTTCCCTCCATGCACGTCAACCTAAAAATATAACCTAATGTACTACTAGTATTCATGGTCGTAGCGCTGAGGAGCAAGTGTAGAAAAAAAATTCCAAAGGAGGATTTGGGTTGGTGTCACCCATACAGGAAAGAAGTAGGACAGGGAGGGCTTAAGGGCACAGCTGTGGCAATGTAATCGAACGTGCCTATAAAAATTCCCCTCAAACCTGAAATAAGCTATGATAGCTAAACTATATAAATCTGACAAAACAAAACCTAAAAGTATGTTTACTATTGAATATACAGTTGACTCTCGTTATAACGAATCGTGTTATAACAAATTTTCGGCTAAAACGATTTTTTTTTTGCAAAATTTGGTCTGGTTCATTGAAATAAGTACTGATATAACGAATTTCGGGATATAACGAACTGATTCTTCCT